>JAXGGA010005703.1:0-75892 GCA_038373865.1 Uloborus plumipes
GCTAGTTACCATTATTTACTTCCGAGCCCCCTTCAATTATGATTAGAATTGCTTATTACACTTTATTTTAATAACCTAAAACTCCAAAAGTTTACTTCAGTGTCTGAAATCAGAAATGGTCAAATTCATTTGAAAATGTATTTTGATTTTCAATATCAAATTTAAACATGTTTTGGACAGAAATTTAGGTTTTTGACACTTATGTCAAAAACCATGTCAAAAAGTGGTTTTTGACATGACGGTAAAAACCACGGTTAAAACCGGATAAAACCTCTGACTGTCAAAAACTTGCCAACCCTGACACAGATACCAGAAAGCATCGTTAGCTATTAAAAAGTTTTTATTAAAAAGGAAGTATCTGACGTTGCATCCACATCAGCTGTTTTTTTCTTTTAGTCTAATAATGTACGAGGGTTGCTATTTATATTTCTGACAGAAAATATTAAATTGAAAAATTCAGTACGAGTGCAAAAAGTACATAGTTATCTTTATCTGCCTTCCTGATGCACCTCACTTCTTTGCTGCCAAGTTATCTATCTCCAAAGTATCAAAATGTCAATATCCCTGACTTCACGTTGCTATTTCAAAAATTTTAATCCCAGACACATACACTTACTGACACCAGCAAGCTATAGACAGAGTATTTTACCCAGTGGTTGGAAAAACTACACATTTTTCGTAGCGAACTACAACTACTTTCTTATAAATGTAGTTAACTACAGCTACAACTACTTCTTTTAAAATGTAGCGAGCTACACTACTTTTGAAATGTAGTTGCTACTTCGCTACTTTTTAAAAAATAAATAAATAACAAGAATACACCGTTCGAAGATCAACCGAAAAAATTCAAAAAGTAGTTTAGAATAAAAAATTACCTCATTCGAACATGAAATAGAAATAGGAATTGTCTTTGAATTTATTTGTTACTTTTAATTTTTGTTCCTTTTTTTTGCTAAAATTTGTCCTTTTTTAGATATTTTTAAATATTCGCCACAAGAAAAACCTTGCTTTTTTCCTTCGTTCTTTTTTTTATTTTATTTTTTTCATTTATTTATTTATTTTTTTCAATTTAAAAGTAGTTTTCAGAAATCGCTACAAACTACTATTTTTTTGTATCGCGCTACTCACTAAGCTACTTTTTTAAAAAAGTAGTGCGCTACACTACAAACTACTAAAAAATGTAGCTACTACAGTAGTTTCGCTACTTGTAGCGCGCTACTTCCGACCACTGATTTTACCCCTATTTTTTCAGCAATAATTATATAAAAAATGCAAATGTTGTTGATTTGACGTTGACAACAAATAACAATAGCCAAAGACCAGATAACTGGGGTTCTGTATTGAAAAAATACTTTATACATAAAATTGTCTCATACATATATTCCAGCATCAATTTAGGTTTCTAACAGTTTTTGATGTCAAAATGCCAACCCAGAATCTAAAGAGTGCAAAGACACTAATTCTTACTTTAGAAGTGGCTCGAACTTCACTTCCAATTCTTGTATCGGTGATGGTAGAATAGGATTTAACAACATCTTCATATTTCTTAATATTGTAACTTTCAAAACTTTCTTGTTGCTAGAATTATATTTCAAACATAGCTCATTGCGTCACTTAACATGATTACAAAAATTTTCAGAAATTCAAAATACTTACTCTTTGACAGGTTTCTTTATGCTTTCCCAAGTCTCTCAGCAAAACAAACTGTTTGCAAGTAGAGCATTTATCTGTTCTAGCACCACAAAATTCCATGTGTTCTGGAAGCTCATTAAATGGTTTTGTAATGTCACAAAAACTACATGAAACTGGTCTTCTAAAACATGCAGTCTAAAAATTAAATAAATGAAATGAAATTCAACTTGACAAAGAATATTTTTCAAATGCAAAAAAAACAAAACTATTTCAAAAATTTTAGTAAAATTAAGGGCCATTACTTTTTACAAGCCACGTTATTAAATTACTTATTATCAAAAGTTAATTATAAACATATTAAGCAGAAAGCTATAATGAACCCCTAATTTTAATTATGTTGAAGGAGAAAATATCAGTAATCTATATATAGGGCAATTCCATGTAAATGTCAACCTAGACATGGTTTTTTCATCTTTCAATATATATATCTTGTGATACATCATTTTAAAGATAATTTTTCAAATTTTTAGAATTCAACATAAGTTTTCACAAAATATTACTCCAAACCCCTGAAAAATGGCTGTAAAGATCACATATGTAGTTACCCAAAACATTGTATATTTTTCTAACTTTACACATTCATATACAATTTAAAAAAACTGCAAATAATGATGATTTTTTTTTAATTATTGAAGAATGATTCTTTTGCTTTACAGAAATGTATATATTTTTTTGTTTTGTCATAAAATGAATATTGCAAAGTTAATGGGTATTCAGTCTGATTTACTTGTTATGTTAGTCACAAAAACATTAATTAATTCAGATATTCCCTTCTAGAAAGAAATTTTTTTATATTTCCCCCCCCTGATCTCTTCTATGGGATGGGTACAGTTAGACTGATAAGATTGTTCATAAAGAATTTCCTTTTTTCTGGCCATAGGACTTGTGACTAACATGACATCACTGTGCGTAACTAACATAACACGACTCTTTAAGAAATATTTAAATCTTAAGTAAACAATTTATTTTAGAAACAAATTAATTTATCGAACATCTTAAATTAGTGTGACCATATATACTACAGTAATTTATTTTAAAAACAGTTCTTTTAATAGTAAACTTGGAGTCGAAATTTTAGGCTGTAATTTGCGACGCAAGTAAGCACTCGGCATACGAAGTCAACATCTTCAATGAAAGAATTTTAAATTATTTTATAGCTATATGCGGGATCGCTGTGCAATTAGTTTTTCTATGAACATATGGAGCTGCTGCTCACTTTAAAAACATATAGGACCCTAACTGCCTCCAGCATCTACAGGTCATGGAGTTTTATGAAATTAGATCATGGAAAGTGCCCACATGTATAGCACAACGTGTGGAGCAGCGTTTTACATGGGCAAATTTTGGAAATTGTGCAAAGGAATTATTTCAGTACTAAAAAAAAAAACAAGAATTGGAAGATAAACTGTTTATTTTTGAGTGAAAGTGACAAGGCTGAAAAGAAAGAGCTAGACTTGTTGTTTGAAAATGGGAATCCCCATATAAGTTTTTCGGTAATAATGATATGCTGTAAATATGGAGAAATTTAAAATTTGTTTATAAAAAATACAGGGAATGATATCCCAAGAAAAGAAAAAAATTTTTTTAAAAGAAATTGTGTAGAAGACGAAGCTGCTGATGATTTTGAAGTAGATTCTGCCGGACTGTTCCGAGATACAAAAACTAAGACAGTGGGTAATTTTATTGTGGTGGTATTTACCTCTTGTAAGGTTAAAAAGAAACATGGTAGGCAGGTTTTAAACATGAATAAAAATGATTATAAAGTTCTCTTCGAGAGAAAAAGCTCTGAGGCAACCTTTGTGTTTCCCACAAATAAGAACAAATTTTGGATTTAAGGAATTCAAATTTCAGAAGTCTTGTAGCAAACATCTGTAAATTCCCGCAGACATTACTACTTTAAATACAAAATTGAACTGGAAATTTTGTTTACAGGTAAACATGTGTGTTAATCTTCAATAAAATCTTGTTTGCATTCTAATATTTGTATTAATATTACCTGTAATACACTTAAAGTTAAATGTGTAATCGTGTGTTATGTTAGTCACAGGGTTGCCACAGGAAAATGTTACAAAAAAGTAGCAAAAGTTGCCTAAAAATACTAAAAAAATTGCCTTCAAAATAAAAAAAAGTTGCAAAAAAAGTAGCCATCAAAAAAAAAAAAAAAAAAAAACGGTGCAAAGAAGCTGAATAGAAACATGTGACAAGCTAAACTGAATCATGAGTAATGCTTTAAAACAAGTTCAGAAAATAGACATATTTTGAACTAATGGTTAAAGGTACAAATGAGGAAAAAAACAAACAAAAGAGTACAATCCAGGTTGCTTACTTTACAAGACTGCTGCCATTCAAAAGAAAAAATAATAATATCCTCATATAAATACAGAAAAATTACTCCGAAAATCTATGTTTTTGCTTTTTTACAGAAAAATAATTCTAACAAAGTAGTTTTCCTTTTGTTCATTAAGCAATTTAATTTATTTTCTTCATCTTCATGCTCTCTTTTCTATTAATCAACTTTATACTGCTGAGCTATTCTAATACTTTCAATGTCTTGTGCTTTAATAGCTGATTTTAGCCTCTGGTTTACCTGTTTAAAAAGTACATCAGCTGATTTTTGAGTTTCCTTTCTCTCTCTATTTACAAATTTGACTTTTTATTCTAACTTTTTAACAGATCCCTTCAAACTTGACAGCTTTTCTTTTTCTATTTTTCTTTGTTTCAACTTTTCTTCATTTTCTTTTTCTAATCTCACAATTGCTCTTCCTTCTCTTTCTTCTGGTCTTCAAGGTAGAACTGGTATGATTTGTATGCACCATAAGCTAAATTTAAAAGTTCCTTATCAATTTGGAACTGTGCAACTGTAGAATAGTGCTTCAGAGCATCTTATGATAAGCCTGTCATTCAATACGCGTTTCGACATCAAAGATTTATCTTCCGATAGAGCTATCCTGGATATTGAAACCCCTGAATATTGAACTTCACTATTACCATGAAGCTAAATGTGACTAAAAATGAATGTTACTTTCTCTGATGAAAATCATTAAAATTTGGGTGGCTTAGATGGATTATAATTCTATTAGCTTGACTAGAGAAAAGATTTGATGAGCATAAGCTGTGCTGCTTTTACCATTAAAATCTCGCTTATTTAGGACACTGTTTCCGAAAAGGCTCAAGCACAATTCTTTTTTTTTTTTTTTGGAGGGGGGGGGGAGGCATCCGACGCAGTTGTTTATCTACTTAGCTGTCACGTACTGTTTTTGACGCAAGTAGAAGTTTTGCAGGATTAAGGGGCGGATCGCCAGTTTTAGCCGTTTTTACAATTCCTTCATCTTTAAGAAATATAATTTTTCTATGCCTTTTTGATCAATGCACATGTCTGAATTTGCTCTCCACGAAGTAAAAAACAACGTACTATCATACTAGGGCCAATTTAAAAGACGAAAAATCAGCAAAGTGGATTCCTTTCCAAATTTCGGCTTCCAAACTTTCTCTTCTTCTTTACATGAGAACTACAGAGATATGGAAGTTTGATTATTCATTCAGCAATCTCTGCACCTTAAAGTCGAAGCAAAAATGCCACCTTTCCTCCAACAATTTCTTTTCAAAAGATATTTTTATAAAATCTGACTTTTGTCTAAACTTTTGCAACAGCAAAAAAAATGTTTTTTGTAATTTCCGAATTTTGTTTCGGTTATTTTTTTAAAAACTCCACACACATATTTGGGACAATATTGTCTACCTACAGCAGAAATTCGAATGCATTTCGCTGAATAGTTTTCTTTTTATTCATATATTTGCATTTTGTCTACTATTTTGCATCGCACTGTATAAGGTTTCAGCTTTTGGAAAAGCGTAGATATCAGTAATGTAAGAAGTATACAAATTAGTTCCATACAGGATTGACTTTTGTTTTCGCATCACTTAAGCCACGCCCAACTTGTTGATTGGATGCAGTGGATGGGTGCAGCCCATAATGTCTATTTAGGAAAGGTTTTATTTTTGAAATGGAAATTATTTAAAACCATGGGTGAAAGAAAATCTCCAGGTGTTTAAAAAGAAAACTTATGTCAGGAGGGAAAAGTCTCCAAAAAAGCAGATTCAGTGAAGAAAAGTAGCTTTTTGGCCTGTTTTTGCATAAAAAAGTAGCTAAAGTCGCCTTGTGTCTAAAAAAGTAGCAAAAAGTAGCATTTAAGTATCCTGTGGCAACCCTGTAGTCACAGGCAAGTTTTATTAAAGTACTACTTTTTACAATATTACTTAAAACATACATCAAATTTACAATTATTAATGTGAAAACAACATTTCACATAGATAGTATCACGAGAAAAACAACAATTTTATGGTTTAGTTTAAGAAAATTGTGCTGATGAATTTAGTACAAAATTTTGAGGGTTGCAAATCTGTTATGTTAGTCACGTTGATCAAAATGTCCCCTAACTCCCAAAAATGAAAGTAATATTATTATTTTTGTATATTAACTTAAACAACTCATCTATGCAAGAATAACACCTTGCTTTTGGTATTGTAACAAAAATAAGGCTCACACACAGAAAATAAGATTAAAAATTTATTCTAACTGTTATGTTAGTCACAATGGAATTACCCTATATATATATAAAGATGACAGGCTTTGTATGTTTGTAACCAATGGCCAGAAGCCCCCACAGCACCTACAGACCTGAAACTTGCCACAAAAATTCGAACGTATTCCCCGTTACTTCGAAGGCCAAATTCTAAATTTCGAATTAGTTATTTTTAAATTAATTAATTAGTCTAATTTTTGGTGTATCCCGCATAATTGAGGGGGAAAAACTTTCCCCCACTCCCCAACATTATACATCGTTGGAAAGGGGGTTTTTTTCTGAAAAAGAAAAGTTTTAGTACATTTCTCCCCATTAATTAGAATAGGAGATGTTAATAACTCAAATTTAGTCAATTTTCAAGGCTTAACTCAAAACGCCAAACTGAAACACTAGGTTCATTTTCCAGACAAACTGCTCTTTTTTCCCTGAAGTTATATAAGGGTTTGAATTTGAGTATAGAGTTAAGCCTTGAAAATTGACCAAATTTGAATAATCAATATCTCCAGTTATTTACTTAACTTAATGTCTTTTTAATTTATTTGGCGAATTGTTTTAAACTTTAACAGGACTTTTTGTAAAATTTAAACCAGAAGAAGCAGCTACAGGAGCATAGGTGAATGGAAATTCTTATCTTAGGCTGCATGCTATCCATAATGATAATGGCCCGCTTAAAACAACATGTATACATACAAATGAATTAAAGTGATAAAAAAAACTATACCATATGTTTCTTTGAAGTCCATTTTTCGATTTGTGAATCACAATAGGAACAATTTATTGTTGCATGGAAGTCCTCATTATGCTGTTCCAAGCAATCTCGCTTAAAAGGTTCATCACAGCGTCCACACAGCTGGATAGTTCGTTCACATACTGCACTATGAATAACGAAATTCGAGGCAGCAATATCCTTTTTACTAAACAAGGACAACAAAGAGTTGTAACTTAAGCAACAATAACACAATGCAAATAATAAACAGCAGATGTTCCAAAAGAAAGGAAAAATAATTTTCACACTCACCAATTTTCACAATGCTTCACCACTTCATCACCCATAATGCAATCAGAGACAGCTGCGCTGGAAACTCAATTTTAACATGGACTAAATTGAAACATTTTAACTCACTAAAACCAGGAAAGCACATATAATTTCTCGAAATATATATAAAATGATTTAAAACATTCTTAAAAAGCTTCTGAGACTTCAATTTTCTTTTAAACTTAGGAAATTAAATAGTAAAAAAGCTCTACAGGAAAGGGTGTACTAATCGCTGATAGTGAATGACTACAGCACTCAGCGCAAGTATCAAAACTTCAATACATTCTAAGTGACAAAAGTCGCTCAGAGCGTAGCTCATACAATGATATTCAAAGCAATTAAAATCAGGGAAATATCAGAAGTTGAATCAAACCAGAAAATATGAATTTAATGTTAACACCAACGAAAGCATATACGCGGGTTTCAAATGAAACCAAAACTTTTTCGAATGATGAAAGTTGCCGTTAAGGTTTTTTTTTTTTTTTTTTTTACAATACTACGGAGAACTTCAAAAGAAAAAAATTCATAGTCTCTCCTCTCAAAAATCTCGTGAACATTTTAAATATATCTACAAATTGCCTTTCCGATGTAAAATTTAGGGCCGAGTTTAACTAAAACACCATTGCAATCGCTTCGAGGTGATCACAATAGACCAAAACTGCAATCGCTACTGGAAGTCGAATTATGATAGAATCGCATCTCGTAGCGATTGCAACGTTTCACTTGAATCCAAATTTGGGAATTTGCGATTGCATTGGTTTTGCCAACCACTTATTTGCAGAGATATTCTTTCTAAACGATCGTCTCCCATTGGCTGCAAGAGAGCTTATCTTTCTGAATGAAACCACTCAAATCTCCAATCACGGACATGTGCGCATGATCAACGGGGGTTTTTTTCGTTCCCATGAATGTGGCTCAGTGTTTGAAAAATATTCAAAGTGTTTGTGTTTATATGCATATATTTTTTCATGTGAACTCCCCCACATTTCTTTGCAAACACTGAAAATTAAAGTTTGCATTATTCCCCCCTCCATCAATGACAGGTAATGGGTCAACTTTTCAGAGGAACTCTTGTTTTTCAAAATTATTCTTAGTATCATTCATTCTGCCATTTAGACGAAATTCGTGAGTGTACGGATATTCTTTAGCATTTGTGAGTAACTTCTATGAGTGCCAGACGCTTTAAAAGCCAAAATAGGATGGAACGAACTAAAAACCTAGATCGTTTGATTAGTAAAATGGCAGATCCTGCATTAATGAATAAACTTTGCCGGACTTATAATAAAAAGCAAAGTTTTAAATACAAGGATAAGGCAAACATTCATTATGTCTGGGATAACAATAAACGCTCTTTTTTCAATGAAACTGAAGAGTGTCTTAAATTATTAGGATTCTTGGATGAAGAAAGTGTTACAAATCCAAACCATAAACAGGAGAGGGCTAATAGAAATTTTGAAGAGTTTGTTTGCAAAGAAGGTGTTAAAAATTGTATTGATGTAATACAAAAGTTATGTCAGACAACTGATAATAAGCGAGGACAACAAACAAATTTTTCTAAGAAGCGAAGAAGAAAAATAAAATCAAATGTAAACAGTGTTGTTACGTTATCGAGTGACGGTTCAGAAGATGAGTTGATCCAAAAAAGTGCAACTATTGAATTCAAGACAAAGCCAAGCAGAGTTGTGAATAAGAAAAAATCTTGCGCTAAAAGTAAATCATCAGAGGTTTTGAATGGATGTGTTGTGCCGATAAGCAACAAAACGAAAAGAAAAACAATGGTACAAAATAAACATAACTCTCCTAAAAGTAAAGAACCAGAACCTTTAGTTATTTCTGAGACAGAAAAAGCATTTTTAAATAAGAAAGGGAACGAAAAGAAAAATACGGCTGGAAATAAATTACATAGTATGCAAAAAAATAGTTTATTGAAACCTTGTGTAATCAAACCTTTTTCTGGGTCTGCTGCTTCTGTAGAAAAAGATATTATCACTATATCTAGTAATAGTTCAACAGATTCTGATGAAGATTTTTGTGCAAAAAAGGATTATAAGGGTGCTGAAAAGAAATTTGAAGTTCTGAGAAGTAAAAGTAAGAATGTCAAAATACGTGAAAAATTTGTCTCTGTACATAAATCTTTAAATAGTCCTGAGTCTATGTTCTGCAAATCTAGCTCTACATCTACCCTTAGTTCTTCAGTTGACTCCGATGCTAATGATGAAGTTTCTTTGCTTGATCCTGATAACTTATCTAAATGTGATCCAAGTACAGATGTTGAAGAAAATCCTACCTCCAGTAAAATGCCTTCTGCAAACAACCTATCCATTTCCAAGCAAAATAATTGGGTTAACAATGTAAAAGAGCTTGGAAAAACTAGTCTAATTAATAGAAATAGTATACAAGATGTTAATAAAAAGAAAATAAACTTGAAAATGGCTGCGAATAAGCCAATTCTACCTACGAAAAGTGCAGGGAACTCTGATCATAGTTTTAGAAGTAATCATTCAGATAATTCATCAAATGCTTTATGTAATTCTAATGTTATGTCAGAAGAGTCAGATGATTCTTCTGATGAAGTGTTATTTCAAGGGGTCTATAAATCAGTTGATTCTAATGCATATATTGAGGGGTATAAATTGGATAAAAATAGAGAAACTTCTGAAAAGGGCACGGTATTGGATAAACAAAGTAATGATTTAGAAAATCCGGAAAAGGCTCGTAAAGTCTGCAATATTATATGTGATGAAGATAGAAGTGTTGCAAGCAATTCCTTAGGTTCTTCTGTTGAGAGTTGCATTGGTAATGACGAGGACGTGGAAGAAATTTACATTGGAAATAATTTTGGAAAGGAAATGGTGAATGCCGAGTCTATCCCTTCGAAACAAAATGAACTGATGAAATCAAAACTTGATTTCGTACCCGAACCAGTAGATTTTGAAATTCCTCCCTTGCACGAGAAGGAAAGTGTGTACCAGCCTTCTAAAGAAGATCTAGCAAGATGGAAAAGACAAGGTTTGAAAATTAAAAAAGGGCGATGGACACCAGAGGAGGATGAAATACTTAAAAGAAATTTGACAGACTTTTCTGGGAAGTATGGAATCTATGACCCATGTGTGATTTTTGGTATTTATAGTGATCACAAATATGATGACTCCATTTTGCGATTTCTGAGAGCTAAACATTTTTATGCAAGATTGGGCAAAGATTTGAATGATAGAACTCTGGTTAGCATTTATTACAGAGCCAGGCTTATATTTCATCCATATGCTTCTAATAAGAAGTGGAGTTCTGAGGATATTTCAAAGTTGATGCATTTGCATAAAATTTTTGGTAGTAATTGGAATAAAATTGGTCAAATATTAAAAAAACCTGGTGATTTTTGCCACACTTATTTTAAAGAATATAACAGAAGAAAATCTAGTTCAATACTTTCAAATAAGAAACATTATAAAAAAAAGTTCTAGTTGAAATGATGTTATGATATATTTTCTGCAGAATATTGATTATTGACAGGATAACAAATTCAATTTACTCTGTTACCAAACAGTTATCTATTTCTAGATCACTTTCTTTCAGACTCCTCACTGAAAATAATTCCTTTTTATCATTTCTTATTCTTATTGGCTGGTTTCTCACTGAACCAATATCCAATAGAAAACCAGCCAATAAGGATAAGAAATGATAAAAAGGTATAGTTTTCAGTGAGGAGTTTGAAAAGAGGTGATCTATAAATAGATCACTGGGCGGGAACAGGTTAAACTCTCGCAGTGAAAAAAATTAATAAATGAAGAAGTACATTTTGAAATTCATATCTGGTGTGAAAAGAAAATGCATGAGTCGTTTAAAGAAGCTCTAAAGAGAGACTGAGATAAAAAAACAGTTCTGCAGATTAAAAAATTATAATTTGCACCAAAGGAAGATGAAATACTTCCAAAAGTTTTTGTTCAATTATTTAAGTATCTGTGATATATGGTATTTTTTATGTTCATATTGATTGAAAAAAGAACTCTGTCTTACTGTATCCAACACATTTTAATTTAAATTTAGGTAAAGATTTGAAGAATAAAACCCTACAATGTTTTTACTCAGTGCTAGGCTTATATTTCATCCGTATGCTTCGAATAAGATATAGAACTCAGAAGATATTTCAAACTATAATACAGTCAAACCTTATTAAAACAAACTCCAATTGACCTTTAACAATGAGGTTGTCTTAACCGTAGTCCATCACGAAGAACAACACACTACAAACCATAAGGCAGGAATCAGAAATGTAGTTCATCTTGGCAGAAATTGTTTTAATCCTATTTGAATTAATGAGGTTTGACTCAGCACTAGAATAAATTTTTAGAGGTAATTAGAATAAAATTGGGAAAATATTTTAAAAAGGTTATAAATGCCAGTATTTAAGCATTAACTCCACTACAGCTATAGATTTGGCGGTTGAAATAGTTTTGGCATTTTTTACTTTCTTCTATATCTAATATATAGAAGAAAGTATTGGTTTCGTGAAAATTTTCGAATGTCGAATATTGACGGATTTGCACGTTTTGAGGTGCGCTGAGTCCATTTCGACCATTTTTGGAAAATGTCTGTCTGTCTGTCTGTGTGTGTGTGAGTCTGTATGTGTGTGACCAGTTTTTGTGGCCGCGCTAGAGCAAAAACTACTGAATGAAATCGAACAAAAATTTTTGCACATATGTACCACCATGTGAACTGGTGCACCTGACTTTTTTTAGCGAATTCCTCCAAGGGGGGTGGAGCAATCGCACGTGTTCTGCGCGGAGGTGATTGCTATATCTCAGGAAGTAACCGGCGGAATCAAACGAAAATTGGTCCATAGGTAGACCCTACTGAGTACAGGTGCTGATTCAATTTGTTTATCAATATCTCCAAGGGGGGTGGAGCAATCGCACGTGTTCTGCACGAGGGTGACTGCTATATCTCAGGAAGTAACCGGCGGAATCAAACGAAAATTGGTCCATAGGTAGACCCTATTGAGTACAGGTGCTGATTCATTTTGTTTGTCAATATCTCGAAGGGGGGTGGAGCAATCGCACATGTTCTGCGCGAGGGTGACTGCTATATCTCAGGAAGTAACCGGCGGAATCAAACGAAAATTGGTCTATAGATAGACCCTATTGAGTGCAGGTGCTGATTCAATTTGTGTGTCAATATCTCAAAGGGGGTGGAGCAATCAAAAGTGCTTATTTTGTCATTGCACCTACTGTATCTCGGGAAATATTGCTGCGATTTGAATGAAATTTGGAATCACACTAACCCAATATGGAAGCAAGCATCGATTCAATTTTGGCGCCAATCGCCCCAGGAGGAGGGTGGGGTGATTTTTGCGCTTAGTCAACAATGCGAAAAATTAATTCATTAAAAAATCGCTTTCACGCTATTTAATTATCAAAACAGCTGAAAACTTTCAATGATTTGAAATTTTTAACTGTTGCCAATTTCTTTTTACTAACAAATAAAATGTTTGCAATTAATCTAAACAAGGCTTTTGCAATGATTTCCAATTTCGCTCATTGATTCTGAATTTGCAGGGTTATTACGATAATTGGGAAATTGTAGCTGTCTCCAATTACTCGGGGGAGTACGTATTTTATTTTGTAACCGGAATTCATAAGATAGATATAGAAGAAAGTTTCGTGACGGCCACGACAGCTAGTTCTCTTTTTGAGGTTATTGTTTCTCCACACACGCAGTTATTTAAAACCCTCAAAAACGCCAAATCTTTTTTTAACTGCCAAACCTCTAACTTGCAGGGGAGTTAATACGCAAATACCTAAACATCCCAAATGAATGTTGAATTGGTACTATTACCTTGTATTTGCTGCAGAGTATTTTCCTATCAGATGCAGGTCCATTATATCGAGTTTTCCAGGGCAGGGAAAAGGGTGCAAACACAATATAATTTCATTGGAAAACAACAAAAACCACTAATGACTAAATCAAAAGTCTTTATATGCATTAAAAGGCCTTTTCTGTGCCTTAGGGTTAGAAATAGGTGAGCGTTAGCTGGGGTAGGTTGAAAAAACTTTTCTATGTTTTAGCAAGAGGGTGCGCGGAATATTCAGTTGGTATTCAGTAAAGCTTAAGACTAAAAAAATTTTGGCCAGTAAGCCCAAAAAAGTTAGTAGCCACTTTGATCTGTGTTCCAAAACTAAACCTATTCCACTTTATTTGGAGTATAGTAATATTACGTTATTTACTTGCATATATTTTATTAAATTACTACCGTGAATAAGGGTTACTTGGACCCTTGGGGATTAGTTGAGTCCATTACAGTAAAATGATAAAATCTGGGTTTGGTAGTACCAATCCCAGATTTTATCATTTTACTGTGATGGTCTCAAAGTAACCCCCTAGGGTCCAAGTAACCCTTATTCACGGTAGTATTTTAAACTTACTGTTACCTGAAATTTTCGACCTACAGGAATTTTAAATAACTATTTATATAAAATAAATATTTCCCTTCTATTAAAGCCTGAGACATGGGTTTAGAATTTCCATACTGATTTCGGAAGTATGGATTAAATGGCCTAGCTCTTATGCTCATTTATAACAGGGTTGATGATCTGGTGTTGGAATGCACAGGAAAACAGTTTTGGTTTTGCTTTTCTGCAAAATTCAATTCCCCCTTTCACATTGAATAGGTCATTCCTCAGGCTCAGGATTTAATTATTTTTTATTACCGTCCTAGAACTGAAAAATTAAAAAATTCACCCTTGATTCACAAAAAATATTGATGTATCTAAAGAGGAGGCATCGAATAATCTTCCATAAAAAAAACATGCAGAATTAATATGAGAGCAAAATTAAGTTGCAATACACAACCAGCTCATTTATTCCATCCGTGGACTGCAGTTACATGCTTATTATGCACTCATCAGCATGGAATAGGAATTAAACGAGCTGGAGGCAAAAATCCTCGAATAGAGCAAAGAGAGCCAACAAAAACTGATAGCTGCAGTCCATGGATGGACTAAACGAGCCGGTGGTGGATTGCTTAGCCCTTGCTTGGGGGGGGGGGGGAACTTGCTGCCTTAAAATTAAGTTGTTTAACGAACAATTTTATTGTTTCAAAAATTGTGGTCCAGGGACGACTCAGTAATTGCCCAAATAACAGGCTTGTCCCTCTCCATGTGGAACTTGATAGACTCTTGAACATGCAGAAAACTTTTTTTTTTTTTGCTTTCATCCTCCCCCACTACTAGATAAAAACTGCAATCATTTCGCAACAGGATTTTTTTTGAAGTTCATGGAGTACTTCAGGGTTGACACTTTTTGTGCAGGAAAAATATTTTTGTGTCTTCAAACTGATTATAGGAAGGTTTTTGGATGCAGCAGATAACAAGGTAACTAGTATTACTATGAGAAGAAGTATAAGAATTTTTCAGACCCTGAAAACCAGAACTTGAGAATTTCCTCTTTCTGAAAAAAACTGTCCAGTTGCCATAAAGAGATTTTTCAATCATCCAATCTGGCAATTTGGGGTGCGCTGCTTCACTTTACCAACTGTACCTTAATTCGGTGTGAAGTTAAACTTCTACAGTACACACATGCCATAGGAACCATTTCATTTCACACTCCAGGGTCCCCCGTACCTACCACAGCTTTGTGGTTTAACCGGGATAGGGCCCTGAAGAGAGCTCTGTTCTTAATTTTGAACCAGAACCTAGGGTCGAGCAAACCCTAGGTCCAGCACCCCCAGAGGTATCGTTTCACTTGGAGGACTTTGTGACCCCGACATTTTTAACGCCTCCCAGCCACCATTAATCAAGACGGTGGATCTTTGATCGGCTGGGATCGAACTCGGGTCCGTCCGGACACGAGTCCGATGCCTTACCAATCGGGGCACCACGGCCCTATGCCATAGGAACCGTTTACAGGGTAGCAAAAATTCACACAAAGACAGGAGAGGGAACGTAAGCCCTAACTGGGATTAGAACCCGGAACCTCCCCATCTGTGTCAGATTTTTCTGACCACTAGACAAGATGGCCGGCACCAATCTGCTGTAAATAAGTCAAATGGGTACACAAAAAAATCTATAGTTTTGTTCGGCATTAAAATGGGTTTCCAAAAAAAAGAAAAAAGTACCTTCTTGAAGTCAAATACGATGCTGAGCTTTAAATAAAGTTATGAAGAAGAGCTTTCCTGCTGGGTTTCATGATCACTGAAGAAACTGAAAAAAATTCCTATTCAAAGCATTATTTAGTTCTGAAATCAAGGAATGAAAGGAAAAAAAATCAAAAGAATGTCAGCAAAATCTTTGAATCCAAAGAAATCGACTAAAATGAATTTAGAAGGATGCAACTTAAATTTTTAGTTGCAAATGCTAATTTATATCAAAAGGTTTTTTAGTTTAACAAATAATACTTAGACGTATGAAAAAGACTTGGAGCGTTAAAATGTATTCTATCAGTAAGAGTGAATTCTGCATCTTCTTGCTGAAAATACTACAAGAAGTAGTTTATAAATTCTATTATGGGTAAAAAAATATACTCAGAAATATGAAACAATGATGTTGTAAAAATTTAAACGATTTTTATCTTTATTTATTACTTTATTGCAAAAGTGAGTGTTTTTTTGGAAATGATTTTGAAGAACGCCTTTTTTGTTTTATTTATGCTATTACAATTTATGAATAATCCCAAGGTGATTTTGTGCAATTAATACATCTTGAGCCATTTTTGAAACAAATTTAATAATAAATATTCGCAAAAATTCATATTCGTAACAAAATAAATTACAATTGCTATAATATTTGATACAATTAATTTTAAACCATTGTTTTGTCAGCAGATGTCACAAGATCTTTTAGTTCACCGAAACTTTTCACACTACCACCATCAACACCTAAATCTGAAATCTAAAACAAATAAAGTCAAAATTTAAATAAATTAATAAATAAAACAAAAACAATCACAATTATTTACTCGTACACATTGATTTACATTTAAATCATTTTAAATAAACAAAAATAAATAGAGAAAACAAGTACAAAATAGATATGCATATTTATTAGAGATGGATAGGGTAAAGACAAGTCAATGAAGCCATGTTAACAGCCTTAAGTTAATTCATAAAGAACTAAGCTTTCCAGGATACTTATCCCCTAGCCTGGTGCAAGCAAAAAATCACCAAATAATGTACAATTTCGTAAAATTTCTTACAACCATATTTGTTTATAGTTGAACCTTTTTGACTTTTATTCCATTGACTGATTTTGTCATTCGCTTCGCCAGGCTACATTGGCGATTTTTGATTTTTCGCTTGCTCCCGCCTAACGGATAAGTACCCTTTCCTGTTGGTAAATGAGATTGCAATCATAATGTAGGGTGAGTTCTGGTAAGTGCGTACCCTTTTTTTCAAAGTTCATGTTCTCAGGGATGCTGCTCTGTCGAAAAATCTTGTACACTCACAATTTTTTTTTAGTTTTCTTTCCAGATCTTTTACTAAGATTTTCAAGCATATAATATGTCAAATAAACTACAAGCATAGGTTTTGTGACCTGGTTTATGACACCTATTCTAAGGTACGCAGTTTCCCTACCTAGCGGGGTAAGTGCGTCCAACTTAAATTATGTAAATATGAGCAGGAAAAAACTTCTGGCACATATTGAATATGTTAGGTAGTTGCCTTGGGATAATTCCTAATACTAGAGATCAGCACTTGCTTGCATGGATGAAACGCAATCAGTGATATCCCACGTGTCTTGCGAACAACTGTGATTTGAAGATTGAGAGAGTTGTGTCTGTGATTCTTCCTCTGTCCTTTTAATAAGACCAAGTGAGCAAATGTAAGTTGTTTTTATTTAGTAATAATCACTCATAGTCTACATAGTTTATTTTGGTTTAATACATTAATCAGTCTGTGTTTAAGCCAGGGTTCGCACTTACCCCTTCTTAAATGTAAGATGAGACATGTGCGTCCAATAGCTTTGTTGTAAGTGCGTACCCCTGTGATTTTCTTTAATTCTATTTGTATAGTAGATCGTTAGGTGACCTGAGTGAACATTTCGTTTTTTTTTCTTTTTTTTTTTTGAATAAATACGGTTTTAAAATATTTTTCTTATTAAAATCAGCAGCAGTAAGAAAAAACACAAAATAAAGAGCAAAAAAAAAAAAAAAATAATAATTGATCATGATGTGATACTTGTACTTTTTTTTTCTTGTACATTCAAATAGTTTTTCACAAGGTGTTCTTAATTTTCTTAAATATAATTTATTCATTACTCCACCTTCGTTTTTTGAATCAGTTGGTTCCTTATTTAGTGTTTCACTTAATTTCATTGCTTCATTTGTCATTCTGGTTTAAATTAAGTATAGCTTATGATCGCTATTTTCAACGAAAAATTTACTAACTGATATCTAAAAGCCAATATATTTCAGAGGTAATGAATAAAATTGAAATCTTATGCCGCATTCAATGTTAATATAAATACTTGATGGAAATGACGTCGGATTTATAATCGGTTTATAAAAGAGTTATAAGCAAAATTAAAGGTGAATTACGAGAGTCGGATTTTCCACGTAATGGTACACACTTGCCTCATCATAATGGTACGCACTTGCTCCGCATAATAGTACGCATATGCCTCATGATAGTGGTACGCACTTGCCCCATCATAATGGTACGCACTTACCCCCACCTTACTTTAAAGAAAGGGAAAGTGCGTACCGTCATATAAACTAATTTTAGTTAGAGTATTTGATCAAAATACCCCATGTATGTTATTAGTAGCTATTACTCAAAAGAAACAACTTGCATTTCTTGACTTCAATTGCTCGGTATGACTACAAGAGAATCTGAAACAAAACCTTCTCAATCTTTACTCAAGAGTTTTTTTTTGAAGACATTTAAGTTATCCCTGATTGTGTTTCGTCTATTGAATCCAGACCTGAATTCTACCTATTGAAATTATCATTAGACAGTTATCTAACATAGTCGATGTGTTGCAGAAGCCATTTCAAGACAGTGTTTACATAATTCCCAGTGGACGCACTTACCCCGTGGACGCACTTACCAGAACTCACCCTATATAAATGTAAAGTCCGAAAGGCAGGAATTCATTATGAGCGGATTTTGTAAAGTTAAATTCATTTTTCCTTTCTAAGTGCACAAATGAAAGCTTATTTTAAAAAAATCTCAAACTCAATGCTCAAAACCAAACTTTTATTTCCTTAACATTTGCTAACCTTTTAGACTAAACACTATATTTCAGCTAGGAAATAGAATTTAAATAATAAATTACAGTATATTATGTACCTTAATTAATGTTTCGGATAAAAACAAAACATGAAACATACCAATTCCTCAAGATGTTTTACATCAATTGCTAATTGGTGTCTAATTTTGTCGTCATCCGTGATATTTGTTCCTGTTGTGCTTTCCGTGGGTTTATTTTCTCTGGCTCGTTTCAAAATTTTCAAACTGTCCTCCATTTTCTTAATTGACGTAAGGACATCCCGAATAATATCTAAAGACCTAAAAAAAAATTCTTTACTTGCAAAAAATGTATTGTTACATGCAGCAACTTCAATAAGAAATATTACAAATTTTTTAAAAATAAAATATACGCTTCTAAGGATATACACAGAAATAAAAAAAAAAAGAAAAAAAAATTATCTTTGTTACCCAGTTTTATTTGAATTCTGAACAAAATTTAGCTATGGTAAGTCTCTCCTTAAGGTAATCAAATTCTAGTATAATTATTCCCATAACAATAAAGCCAAACGAATACCCCAAGGGGTCTTTTACATGCCGCATAATCATGCGGCATGGGCGCCGAGGATTTTCTGTATCTCGAAAATCCGCCGACTGGCCAACTCCAGGATCGAACCCGTGTTAGCAGCGCGGAGAGCCGACGCTCTACCACCACGCCACCAGGTGGTGGGTTGAATTTTCTGAGGCAAAACTCTGTGACGACTCCAAAATTAAAGACTCTAAAACCATTCTATGATTTTTTAATTTCTATCAGAAGTGTAACATGAATTTATTTTTGTCATAATCTAAAACCAAATATCTCACACTTACTGATTTATAATGCCCTCCACAACATTTTCTAAGCAATAGTTCTTCCATTTCAAAGGTAATATAGATTTTGCTTGCACTTGGAATGTAGTCAAACAGTTTTTTATTTGAGAGATGTACCCAGATGGCTTTGTTGGCATCTATGAAATACGAAAAATAAAATCAGATTATCGATTTCTCCCATCCTTAAAACACTTAAAAAGAACTACAAATATTAAGAAGTATTACCTCTGAATTTGATTTTTAGGAAATAATTAAAGATAATTACTTACATAAAAGAAATACAAAAATATTTTAAAATATAAAAATAGGAAATGAAGTATTCTTTCACAGCAGTGATTTTAAAAAACTAAAAGTGGTGACTTGAGATTTTTATCCATTATTGCATTAATTTAATTTAATTTAATTTTGAACTTTTACACTGCACCAAAAGAGGACACACTGTTACACATGAAAGAAAACTTTTTAACTGAAAATATTAGTCTAATAGCTGCAGAGTTTAAAGTAGAACTGATTAACTGGAAATAAATAAATAATAATAATAACAATAATAAAATCGATAAATAAATAAAATATAATGACCAGATGACCCAGTGTTTGTTTAAAAACTACTCAAAAACATTCATATTCAAATTATTACTAATTATTTGGGTTACAAACAGGGACGTCATTTCAAGTTTTTCCAGGGGGGGGGGGGCAAAGGGTAAAAACACAAAACAATTTCACCAGAAAACAACAAAAACCACGCCTACTTATATGTAAATACATTGATTTCTCAAAGTGGGGGGGGGGGGGGTTGCAATTGACCCTCCTCTGCCCCCCTAAATGAAGGGCCTGGTTACAAAAAAGCAAGATATATTCCATGACATACTTTAAATATGTAACCAGTTTCCAGATTAAACAGAAATAACAAGTGAAACCGGGGTAAAAAATTGAAAAGGTTGTTAAATTTCCAAACTCAGCTACCCACTGCTTTGCAAGTGACAATGGTGTATAAAATGGCCTCTTCCCCCAAGGGCGATAATGCACAAGGCCCCCCAAAATAAGACATTAAAAAAAAACCTAAATCACTCACCCTAATCGCTTTGTGAAAGGCTCGACTGGCACTTTTTATCTATTATGGCTAAGCATATGACCAGAGTAGGGAGGGGAAAACTTAATTCTCCTGTATATGCGGCTTAAACCTGGCCCTGGGTTTGGTTTTGAGTTGTGAATGATTTGAGAATATTTCCAACATGTGTATCTGTATACTTATATTCATGAAATTAAGAGCAGAAAAAAAAAATTTGGTAAAGACCCCACACTACTTCCTTTTACATGTAAATTTCTTAGTAGTTGCCTTAAGTGTTAAAAAAAAGTGCTTGGAGTGAGCAAGGTAACAATTCAAATATTTACTCCCCTAATCTGCCACGAAACAGTGCAAAAAATATTCGAAAGTTTTAAAATCCCGGAGTCGGAGTCGGAGTCGGAGTCGACCATTTTTCCTCCGACTCCGCAGCCCTGCGTAAAAGGAAGTAAAAAGAGCAAGAGCTATTGATTGTGGAATTTATGACAGGCTCATCATTTCCATATTTTCTAGGAAAGGGCAAAGGGTAGTCAGAAATATTTTTTCAGAAACTTACTTGGCGATTTGTCTTCCTGTACAACCTTGGAATATCTGTTATCAACTTTAAGTGTGATGAACATTGCTTGATTAGTGAGGATACTATATTAGCAGCAGATAAAGGAGGAATTTCTTGTAATAAACGCACTGCATCACTAAATGCCACTGTAATAAAAAATAAATTACTGAGGAAAACAAGAGAAGGGAAATACATTTGAAGCATCCAGTGCTGTCATTGTAAAAGTATAAGAAAGTGTACTGTATTTGCATTCAAAAATAAGAGGGTATACCCTGAAACTTTAGATAAAGGAAGTTGATAAGTTACTTAGATTAAAATGTAGAACCAAGAATATCCGCTTTTGAAAAAATACATCCTTTATAATAGAGCAATATGCAGATTCCTCAATAAACTACCATAAACATATATTTAGTAAAAAAAAATGATAAACATTAAACTAGAAAAATAAACACTAATGTCTATCCTGCAGGGAAATATTTTTCATGTTACTATTTTTAAAAATTAATTAAAATAAAATATCAAATTCAGAAACAAATCGCACATGCTACTTTTTGAAAAGAAAAACACAATATTTGCTGTATACCCTTCAATACAGCAATGCAAACACCACATCAATATGAAAGAAATGATTCTGATGTTTCATAGTTTTTACAGCAACAGTTCTGATGTATTATAACAGGTTGAAGAAAAAATATATTTGGAGTCTCATATATTTTATGATTTGTTAACACAAGTATGCTATACAAAATAAGCAAACTAGCAAATAAATTTCTTTCCAAAATAATATGAAACTAGAAATTATAATTGATATACGCAATACACACAGAATGGTTCAAAAGTGAGGGAACTCCCCTTTTATTTTTAATAAATTAATGCTATCCAACATTTCATCACATAAATAATGCAGATTGCTGCAAACACTAACAAGACAAAATAACACCTAGAGTTGAAATTTATTGCATAATTTCACCAGGAAAAACTGATTAAGTAATAAATTTTCAGAAAAACAGATAAACAATACATACTTTAGAATAAATGAAACTGCTCAGAATATACATTGCTTTGGTAAATTTTTTCGGTTAGTAAAATTTATTGCTAATTTATTCTGAGTGGTTTCATTTTTTAGAAAAGATGCAGTTTTTTTCCTGATGGAATTATGTAATAATTTTGGCCCTAGGTGCCATTTTGTCTCGTTTGTTTTGTAAGTGTCTGCAGCAATCTGCCATTCACTAATTTTTGCTATTTACAGTTTTTTGTGCGGCCATGTTGCTTTTCTATGATGACTTTTCGTCCTAAAGATCACATTTTTTTGAGGTTGAAAAGGGGGTTCCTAGTAATCTCGAAGCATGTGCCTGCACAATCCTACAGAAAGCATAAAGAGCATAATATGAGTTCTTTGTGAGATGGATATTATCCAATTTCAATATTTTTTATTTTTTAAAACTTGGTCAATCACAACTGCTCCACACAAACTGCAATGACTTGAAAAATAAAAATAAACTTTGATATTTTTTGCACAATCCTAATGTATATACTGTCTGACCATGGATGAGATGGAAAGGCTGACATCTGGTTTACTGGTGATATGGATGCATAAATAAGCTTTTAGGGGTGTGAGTTTGGCAAATGTGTTAGCGTTCAAATTAAGTGAAACATGTCCATCAAAATGTTATTTCCAGCCTTATTCAGATAGACTCATTCTAACTGGACATTTGCCAATTCCATTTCACTTTCATTTCATTTCACACGCTCCAGGGTCCCCCGTACCTACCACAGCTTCGTGGTTTAACCGGGATAGGGCCCTGAAGAGCGATCTGTTCCTAATTTTGAACCAGAACCTAGGGTTGAGCAAACCCTTGGCCCAGCACCCCCAGAGGTATCGTTTTACTTGGAGGACTTTGTGACCACGACATTTTTAACGCCTCCCAGCCACCATTAATCAAGACGGTGGATCTTTGATTGGCTGTGATCGAACCCACGAGTCCGATGCCTTACCGATCGGGCCATTGCCAATTCCATAGCAACCGTGGGCAGACTGTAATATATACCCGAGCATTTTAAGACAACTCACTCATTGAAATATCTCAAATTTGCATTACAAAATGCAAAGGTGATGTAAAGTAGCAAACAAACATTATCATGTCATATGGGGGAAAGTTGACACAAGAGACATCTCAGAATATGATGGAAAATGTGCACGTTTTTGGGATCTGCAGGCAAAGTAAGTAACTCGAATTTCACATAATTTAAGTGCAGGCAGGTGCTGACATGCTTTCTCATCTGAGTTTATTGGGTTAAATAAACAAAATTAACAATTTTTTAAAAATGCACAGTGAATTATATCTTAGAAATAATCCTTACATTCTAAAAGGTTTCCAAACTCCTTATTAAATAATTTTGGCCTAATGGATACTTGGAACAATGTTGCAAGCTAGAAGAAGAAAAAAAAAACTTGTATGCTGGAATTTTTTTAATAATGTTTTGAGATATTTCATTGATTAAAGAAACTTACTTCAATTGATAACCTTTCAACATCTTTAATGATCACAGCTGCTTGTTCAGGTGAAATATCACAGTCCTGAAAGTTACACAGAATTGAAAATAAAAGTGAATAAGATGAATGCACCTTATCTAATTTATCACAAAATTTTTGTTAATGCTTTTAAATTTCATAGATTCATTAAATTTCTCAAACCCTATTAAAATTTCAGTCAGTTAAAAAAAGCTTGGAATGCATAAAACCAAAACCAAACTGACTAAGATAAGCTTGAATATAAAACAACTTATATAACAAAATGTGAAATTAATATTGAAAACATCCCCGGAAAACCATATTCGCACAAAACCCCCTGTATTAAGAGCAAGAATCTGAGAGAGTGTCACGCCTGTGATTCATGACCTCTCAGATTTTTTCCAAAAAATTACCAAATGTTTATTATCTTATTGAAAGACCAAATCCAGAATGTTTTGCTCTAAAGTTGAGTTGTTTAGTTTTTATGGACCCCTAAAGTTGAAGGTGCGGCATCAAAAATTAAGCGGATTTTCAAGACATGGAAATTGCTGTGAGCCAAAACTCTTACCAGAAACTGTTTAACTCCAATTTTCTTTTTGTATATGGAATATAGAAGGTTGAAACGTTACAAAATGAATGTTAAATTTGTAGTAAGTTGTTGCCGTAAGGTCAGTGAAGGCCCTCAAAACAGGGCATTTTTGACGTTTTTTAGCGTTTTTGAGGTCCAAAAACAATTTGTACATTTCAGTTGGCACGGCAAAAGTAGTGTCGTTTGAAAGACCAGTGTAAGCACTTTAAAATAATGTATAAATAACTGAGGAAAGTTCAACGTGCTTTTAGTTGCGTAAGGCCGAAATATGAAAAATGTCATATTTTACCGATATTCAAACGGTCATAACTTCCTCTGCCAACAACATATTGAAATATTTTTTCCGCCAATGTCATACTCTATTCTTTGTCTTAACGGAACAGTTGAGTCCTTTGAGGCGAAATGTGAAAAAAATTTTTACAAAAAATTTATTTTTTTCTGTGCATTTTTTGTAAAAAATTTTTTCACATTTCGCCTCAAAGGACTCAACTGTTCTGTTAAGACAAAGAATAGAGCATGACATTGGCAAAAAAAATATTTCAATATGTTGTTGGCAGAGGAAGTTATGACCGTTTGAATATCGGTAAAATATGACATTTTTCATATTTCGGCCTTACGCAACTAAAAGCACGTTGAACTTTCCTCGGTTATTTATACATTATTTTAAAATGCTTACACTGGTCTTTCAAACGACACTATTTTTGCCGTGCCAACTGAATTGTACAAGCTGTTTTTGGACCTCAAAAACGCTAAAAAATGTCAAAAATGCAGTTTTGAGGGCCTTCACTGACCTTACGCAACAACTTACCACGAATTTAACATTCATTTTGTAAAGTTTCAAACTTCTATATTCCATATACAAAAAGAAAATTGGAGTTAAACAGTTTCTGGTAAGAGTTTTGGCTCTCGGCAACTTCCATGTCTTGAAAATCCGCTTAATTTTTGATGCCGCACCTTCATCTTTAGGGGTCCATAAAAACTAAACAACTCAACTTTAGAGCAAAACATTCTGGATTTGGTCTTTCAATAAGATGATAAACATTTGGTAATTTTTTGGAAAAAATCTGAGAGGTCATGAATCACCTCATAAAGCTAGGCGTGACAGTTTCTCAGATTCTTGCTCTTAACGCATTTTCGCGACAAAGGCATAATGAAATAAAGAATTGGATTAAAAACAAAACATCATCAAGTTATGAACTTATAATGACAATTCTCCACACAGAGCCTCACTAACAGACAGGGCAATTGTTCCTTTTTTTCCAGGCATTTCCAGGTTCCTTTTAAGAAAAATTGCAGGTACCTTCATTTTATAACATTAATATATACACTGAAGTGACAAAAGTCATGGGATACCTCTTAATATCGTGTCGGTCCTCCTTTTGCCCGGCGAAGTGCAACAACTCGACGTGGCATGTACTCAACAAGTCGTTGGAAGTCTTCTGCAGGAATATTGAGCCATGCTGTCTCGATAGACGTCCATAATTGTGAAAGCGTTGATGGGGCAGGATTTTGGGCACGAACAGACCTCTCGATGGTGTCCCATAAATGCTCAATGGGATTCATGTCGGGCGATCTAGGTGGCCAAATCATTCGTTGGAATTGTCCAGAATTTTCTTCAAACCAATTGCGAACAGTTGTGGCCCGGTGACATGGCGCATTGTCATCCATAAAAATCCCATCGTTGTTTGGGTACATGAAGTCCATGAATGGCTGCAAGTGATCTCCAAGTAGCTGCACATAAGCATTTCCAGTCAATGTTCGGTCCAGTCGCACTAGAGGACCAAGTCCATGCCATGAAAAAACAGCCCACACCATTACGGAGCCACCACCAGCTTGAACAGTGCCTTGCTGACAGTTTGGGTCCATGGCTTCGTGGGGTCTGCGCCACACTCGAACCCTACCATCGGCTCTTACCAGCTGAAATCGTGACTCATCGGACCAGGCCACGGTTTTCCATTCATCTAGGGACCAACCGATATGCTCACGTGCCCACGAGAGTCGCTGCAAGCGATGTCGTTCTGTCAGTAAAGGCACTCGAGTCGGTCTTCTGCTGGAATAGCCCAAGAAATCCAAATTTCTCCGCACAGTTCTAGCAGACACGTCCATTGTACGTCCCACATTGATTTCTACGGTGATTTGACGCAGTGTTGCTTGTCTGTTAGAATTTACGACTCTTTGCAGACGTCGCCGGTCTCGATCTTTAAGTGCAGGCGGTCGACCACTGCGCTGTCCATGGTGGGATGTTATGCCTGAAATTTCATACTCTCGGCACACTCTTGACACAGTGGATCTGGGAATGTTGAATTCTCTAACGATTTCCCAAATGGCATGACCCATGCGTCTAGCTCCAACTAACATTCCGCGTTCAAAGTCTGTTAATTCACGTCGTGCGGTCATCATCACGTTAAAACCTCTTCACATGAATAACTTGAACAGAAATGAAAGCTCTGTAAAAGCACTGCGCATTTATACCTGTTCTATGCGATGCTACTGCCATCTGAAAATTTGCATATTGCTATCCCATGACTTTTGTCACTTCAGTGTACATTTCAAGCTTTGATAAAAACTTATGTTAATCAGATGTTTTTCAAACTTTACAATTAATGGATACCAAATTTTAATTATTTAATCTGAAATAATCAAAAATATTTACTTACATATAATGATACCATGAAATAAATTAAAAGAAAATTACTAACTTGATCTTATTAGTTTTTGGATAGAGAACAGAAAGATTTGAAGAATAAATAAATAAATAACATAAGGACAATTATAAACTATATTGAAAAAAGGGTTTACTTTATTAAAGGTTAAATCATTTTTTTTTAAAATTGATATGTAAGGTTAACCTAAAATAGGTTCTAATAACACTTAAATAAATAAAGGTAAATTTTTTTAGCTTAATACTTAGAAACATGTCACTCTAAGAATTAAAGAAGTATTCTATAGTGCCAAAATGGTTTTTATCAATTGAGATATTTCAAATGACTAGCATTTTTTATTGCTTTAGTGGTATAATACAGTAATTTTGAGAATAACTAACTTGTGAGCAGAAGAGCTTGTAATCTTATGCAGTATACTTCATGTTGAACTTCACAAGGATCAGTATTTCTTCAATTTTACTGGCCTGAAAGACCAGTTTCTAAATTTTTCTTAAGGAATTTCAATGTAGTATATATTTGAAAATGACAACATTTTTATAACTTAATGAAAATTGCAGGTCTCTTTGGGAAGATTTTTTTACGAAATGCAAATTTACGCCTTTAATTTTATTAGATTTGATCTCGTTCACAACAATTGGTTAAGATAAATTCTTAATGTTCTGTATACTTACATTAGATTTTAAAGAAGAAAATGCCCATTTGCAATATCGATTCAGGAGTTGCAATGTCAATTGCCAGAAGTTAGAGGTTAAAGGTACTAAAAATACATGACTTGACCAGCACAGATTCAAACAGTAAAACAGAGAATTTGTTGAATTTAGTTCATATAAATTTCCTATAAAAACAAAGCATGTAATGATTTTATTTATTTATCATTTCTTCATTTTTTTTATAAACTAAAAAAATATTTGGAAGAATAAACCCATAGCTATACCATTTTCAACAGCTTCAGAATGATTTGGAGCATCAAATGGCTGGAAAAGAGCACTTTCAAAACGACCAGCTATTTCCTGGAATCTAAAAAGCAATGAGTTTTATGATTTTTTACAAAACACTATTATGTTACATTATGCACGATTTTTGTATAAAGCAATTAGTTTGTTTATTTGTGTCAAGTGGGCCAGCAAATTAGAAACTAACCATTTGCAGACCTACCAAATTCCCCGAGACCAGCAAATCATTCTTTGATGTGGCACCACTGTAGGAGAAGGCAATTGCCACAAAATTTTGACACCCAAGTGCCTCCTATCAAGCCTAGGTGCCCCCATCTAGTGGTTTCCCCACTAGATGGGGCACCTGGGCTCGATTCAATGCAAAACTGCACTAAGAATTTGATTTTGCCAAGAGCAACTCCATGCCAAATGAGTACTCGAGGGATCTTTTACATTCTGCATAATCATACGGCATGGATGCTGTTGAATTTTTGCATCTCAAAAATATCTCAAAAATGCATCGAGTGGAGTAAAGTTTGATCAATCTGCGCATTTGGGCACAAGGGGCCAGCGTTTTAATTACTACATCTAGCAATTAGTATGAAGCAATTAGTATGAATTAGTATATGCTTTAATTGTATTTAATGCATAAAAAGTCTAATAAAAGTAATTCCACAAGGAAAAACAAATTATGCTGCTATTATAACAGTAAAACTTCCTTAATCCAGACTAATAGGTGGTCCAGGTTATCCTAATGAATGAAAGTCCAGTTTAAACAAAATATCCTATGAATTGAGTCAAGGTACATGAACAAACTACTTTACAAGGCAACAATTTTATCAAGAGAATGAAACATAAAACTGCAAAAGAGAAAATAACGAAAATACATTATTGCTCTAACTTGTCTTTTATTTCTACAGTACGTTCATCCAAATGGCTGTCTGGATTAACACGGTCCAGATCAAAGAGGGTTTACTGAAGGGTTTGAAAAACCTGTTTTTTTTTTTTTAGTCTAGCTTCCGTCTGGGTTTTTGATCAAATATCCGGGGTTTTACAGGTATTTAATGAAAAACCCGGGCTTTTTTGCACTTTTTCAAAAATCAGTTTAAAAGCATTCATTTTCTATTAAAACATTTTATACCAAACAACAGCTAGCTACTTTTACTCTTCATTATATCAAGGGAACCCTGAAGGGACGTCACTGTGACCTTCAAACCTTGCGATTAATTTAGTGACTTTTGCGACATAATAGGTTTTATCAAGTGAGCCCACTCAAAAAACCCCAAGTGGATTTTTTTTGGGTTGATCCCGCTTTGGCGAATCCTGGTTTATTGTACTTTTAGAATATTTTTCTTTTAAACTTATGATTGAATTCATAATTTATGAGAAAATATTTATACTTATTAATTAAATAAATATTTCATTATACTGCCAACATGGGCGATGGCAGAGGGGTACAAGTGAGTGCACTTGCACTACCTGGTTTTTTGTAAAAAAAATTAGTATTATT
Source organism: Uloborus plumipes (assembly GCA_038373865.1). NCBI lineage: Eukaryota > Metazoa > Arthropoda > Arachnida > Araneae > Uloboridae > Uloborus > Uloborus plumipes. Next base: position 29,186 of record JAXGGA010005703.1, read on the forward strand.
TTTGCAATAAAAAAAAGCAATTTTTTAAGCAAAATTTTGTTTTTTTGTATAAAAGTTGTTTTTGTACAAATTTTTTTTGCTACTTTTTTTGCAAAAAAAATTGTTCCCTTTTTTTGTACTAAAAATTATTTTTGTTAATTTTTGAGTATTTTTTTTAGTTCGAGCGTCGCCACCCATGACTAACCAATCAAAACATTTCACTAATCATAAATCTGAATGTAATTACCTGATTTGAAAGTATAAATCCAAATTAAATTTTGCTAAAAATGTTTGATAGGATGGATGAGTTCGAAGACGCTTCACACTAGCTTGCACTTGGCATAAATTTTCAAACTTGTCCAGAAATTCCATGCAGGCAACATAATTTTTGTGGAAAAGTTCTGGGTCACCAGGAGCATATACATAAACTGGTGCAATGTATTCAAAGCAAAAAACTATTTCAGGGAAAAAGGAGTTAACCAGGAAATCAAAACCAGGAACAAATTCTGCATTCCTAAAAAATAAAATAGTATACACATGTAACAGCATTTTCAGCGACTTATCACAGAAAAAGTAAACAATTTAATTTAGTTTTCTCATGAACATCAACTCTCTATGAATATGAAAAAGAAACAGGAATATTATAAGCTAAAATGACACAGGTACAAGCAACAAAAGCAAAGAATACCTGTTGGTTCCTCTAGTTACTTCAATCAGGTATTTACATTTCATGGGGATGAATTCTAAAATCAACTCATATACTTTTGAAAGACCATGTTTTGTAATATTTTCTTCTGTAATAAGCTGCATAAAAACAAAAATATGTAAGATATTGTTAAAGTAATGTAATGTTCTCAAACATAATGAATAATTAAAGAGGAAATTCCCATTTCAGCCTATACATGAAGCTATCTGAAGCAATATCATTATAGTGAAAATGTTTGAATTTGCAAGGCCAATTGTAGAACATTACTGTCCTATATTATATAGATTCTCTTTTCAATTTTGACAAGAAAGAAAACTACCATGACATAAGGGCATGAGTCACAGAGCAAGTTAACTCAGAGGTATAATTGGGTGGGAACGAGGTAGAATCCTGTTCTCTAAAATTTTTTGCTTATTATTGTAAACTTGCTACCAGCCATTAAAAAAAAAAAAAAAAAAAAAAAAAAAAAAAATCACATGTAAAATGATTTGAGAATGCAATCCCAAAACAGTTGCAGTTGAAACAAAATTTTTCAATTCTAAACCTGCTTCATCTCCTCAATATCAATATTTCTTTCACTCAATTTTTTCCTGTTCTTTTAATGGGTAACAACTGTAGTAAATTCATAATTTTGAAGCTGTCTTAAAATTTAACTAAGTCTTTCTTGAAGCACAATTAGGCCTCAATATACTAAGCTCTGAAGACTAGCTCAGGTAAGTGATGGAAAAGTACTTGTAATTGGATCTGCTGCATAGAGTTAAAAAGTTTGCAATTTTTTGTTTCTCTCAAAACACAGAAAAATTCAAAAGAGCATTCAATTAATTGTTTGGATTGAATGGATGGTTTACATTTAAACAGAATGATGCTCACATTTAAACATGAATAAATGTAGATTAATGAAACTAGGTTAGGAAAAATTACTTACATTTTTTGCAAAAGGTTTTACTATTTTACTTCTAAAACATTTCTCAACATCTTGCTCATTATTGATCACTGAATATATACGTAAAACTTTCAGCAGATAATTTTTATCACTCATAAAGCATTGAAGAAATAGATTTTCTAGGTGAATATCAAGACTGAACGATATGTATCCAATTTCCTATAAAGAGCATTAAAATACAATGTCAGATGAAGAAATCAGTTAAAGTAGTAAAAAATACTAAATAAATTTAGAAAACAATCAATAAAGAAAGAAAAGTACTTATTTAATGGGAAACTAAAAAGAGAAGTCAGTTTCTGTACGCTTATGATGAACAGAAATATTATTGCAATAACTGCCAACTCAGTTATTCCATCCAAGGACTGCAGTTCCGTGCTTGTTGGCAGTCGTCAGCCTGGAATAGGAAGTAACCGAGCTGGAGGCCGAAATCCTCTTTTGAAGCAAAGAGAGCCAAAAGTATTATTATTGAATAAATACTTAATTGCCAACAATGAGACGAACTATAGAGGTAATGTTAATACATATCAATATATGCTTAAAATTTTGAATAGCAGACAAAATTCCAGTTTTTTTTAGTAGATGCCATAAATTGAAATTACTTCACCCATAAATGAGAGTAAAACAATCAATAAAGAAAGAAAAGTACTTATTTAATGGGAAACTAAAAAGAGAAGTCAGTTTCTGTACGCTTATGATGAACAGAAATATTATTGCAATAACTGCCAACTCAGTTATTCCATCCAAGGACTGCAGTTCCGTGCTTGTTGGCAGTCGTCAGCCTGGAATAGGAAGTAACCGAGCTGGAGGCCGAAATCCTCTTTTGAAGCAAAGAGAGCCAAAAGTATTATTATTGAATAAATACTTAATTGCCAACAATGAGACGAACTATAGAGGTAATGTTAATACATATCAATATATGCTTAAAATTTTGAATAGCAGACAAAATTCCAGTTTTTTTAGTAGATGCCATAAATTGAAATTACTTCATCCATAAATGAGAGTAAAACAATTTCATAAAGAAATATCAGTCAAGGAGAAATGATTTGCAAATACTAATGTCTGAAAAAAAACTCCAGTGCTTCTTTTATATGATTTTAAACTGGAGTTTCATGAACGTGAAAAATATTTCATGTAACTATAGTTCAAGAGAAAGAGATGTTAATTGGGTTGACATATCAAAAAAACCTTATGTTTTATGTTCAACAACAAAGGAAAAGAAAAAAAAAATTCTGATGTAGTTGAGTGAATCAATTAAAAGCAATCACAGTAGAACTATCATCAAAATAATTAATACAGAATCTGTATAGAATCAATTTATTTCTAAATCTGATTTAAAACCAGATTTCCTTGAAAATCAAAACATTACATTTGGTCCAAAACTAAATTTTACTTTTCTGGAGGTCTAAATTTCGGTTTCTTCTTCTTCTTCTTCTTTTTTTTTTTTTTTTGTTTTTGTGCATTAAAAAAATCCATAATTTTAGAAAGTGCGCCCCATTATCATGAATGAGACTTATGCTTTTATTTAAATCATTGATGCAACTGTAATAAGATGAATCAAGTCTCTTTGTTAGACAGAAAAAAAAGAAACCTAAAAATATTTTTGAAATTAAAGACATTTAAAAACTTTAAGACTCTTGCATTACACAGGGCATCTTGCATTAAATATATAAACATAAAAAAAAAAAAACTTTTTTACAATGGCTATTGAACTAAAAAGTGTACTACCTCCTTTTTGTGATCCAATACACTGGAAACTGCAGACACTTTTTTCTTGTGAAATCTCACTAAGTTCCAGTCAAACGCTAGTCTTTCTAAAACATCCAAAGGTAAGCTTCTTAAAAAAAAAAGAGAAAAATCAGTATTGAATACACTGTATCATTTGTTGCTAAAAATAAATAATTTTTTATAACACTTTAGCATAAGAAGTCACTGCAAAACATGCAAACAAGTAAATACTTTACTCTTTTTCTTCAGGTCTAATTTCTTCAATTTTTTTGAGTCCATGCAGAACGCAAAGAACATGTTTGACTAAAACCTGCAATTTAAAATTTTGATTACTGACATAAAAAATCTATCATACAAGTTCTGAAAAATTCTATAATAAAAATTTCATAACAGAATCTTCAATAAGCAAATTCTTACAAGAAAAATATTGCCTACAAGAAAATAAACAGGGAAATGAGTTAATGAGAGATAAAAAAAATCCAAGCCACCCGAAGGCAGAGGTCTGATTTAGCTTTATTGCCGACATCCAGGCACCATGGATTCAGGTATAGGACCTGAGCCAGTAGTGCTTGTTGCCTGTATTATGTACCACTGTATCTTGCATTTGTGCAAACTGAAACAGGATTTTGTAAAAACAGAGTGCTATGAATGTATGTTAGATATAAAATCCTAACAAACGGGTGAGTTTGTTTCAGAGTATCTTGAGACAAGAAATTGTGTGTAATTTATTATTCATAATATATAGTTACAGTACCATCAGAGTACTGATAAAATTGGGCAGAACATTGAGTTGTCTACTCACACTATCTAGAAGATGATTTTTCTCTTGTCAAATAATAGGTGCTAATATTAGCTTTAAGTCATTTATGATGACAAAGCACCCTTGGCAAAATATAATCTACATTAGACAGATAAATTCAGTGAATATTTAAAGTAAGGAAGGACAGACAGTGGATCCTTGACTTACACGATGGATATGTTCCAAGACTTCTCGTGTAAGTCTGAATTTCTCATTGTAGAAAAATGTATAAATACGGATTTTTATAAACATACCAAATTATTTTAGGCATTTGTAAACACCTCTCACACCATTTTGAACCATTTCTTAGCTGTATATTACCATTTCTTATTCATATAATTACAAATTGGTTATTTGAATACGCAGGTCGAAGTGATATTTAGACTTGCACGGTGTGCAAACTTTCACTTTTAGTGGTGCTAAATGGATCGAGGTCCATCACAAAACTCATATTTAATCTATAACCTAGTCAGTGCTTATGCTCAGCGTTTCTTTTTTGAAAATTTCGTGTTACATAAGAGGAATTTACGTTGTTTGGGAATTTCGTTTTTCAAGAAAATCTCGCGTTCTAACAGTTCCGTGCAAGTCGGGTCGTGTTGTAGTAGGGATCGACTGTACTCCAATTTCCTTGGCTAGTTTTGTGTAACACGCAATCATGCAGTAATTTTAATTACCTCTATTTGAGTTCGGCAGAGATTTTCATCCAAAGGTTTTTGCAATGGTCAAATAATTCACTTGAAAATTAATCTTTTGGTAAAAAGTAGGAATGAGCTTCCTTTACTTTGATTTAAGGAAATAGAAAACGAAAGTTCGCAAAATTAACATTAATCAGATGAATACAGACCTTCATTTTGTGTGTGGAATCTCTTTCCACAAATAAAGCACGAGCCAAATCAGAAGTTTCATCTAAATTCTTCTTAGAGTCCTGAAAACGAAATTTTTTGATTAAAAAAATGTTATGAGTATTTTATATACACATATACTATAGGTACATACATAGGCTACATTTCAATCTTTTTACTTAGAGGGGAGGCTCTCACCTCTAAGCTTCATTTGCAGAGGCAATCCCGATATTTTAGGAAGGAGAGAAAAAAATCACAATGTTCATTCACTATTTCAGCTTTTTGCACACTCCATTGTTTGAATAAAGTGCATTCAATATATTTTTTGTTTTTTCCACAATTTATCTAAATTCTTAATAATTGCGTACTTTTATGACATTAAAATAAAATATTTCAAATTCAATAAACTTGGTGGCTTAAATACAGCAGTATTTAATCTTTTTGCACTTGACATCACATACTTAATATGAATGAACTTAGTGAATGGAAAAAGTGAATGTTTTTATGTAAGTCCCACCAGTACTAATTCCTGGGTGGTTGAGAAATATGAGTCAGATTCTGTCCATCCCACCCTAAATTTTAATATCTGTTTATGTGTATATATAAGTATATATTGTCATATATTTATATACATACAAATATAAATGTGATGACCAGCAGCAGCCTCTGGGCCCAACTGGGCTGGTCCTAGTCAAATTAAAGACCCCAATGAAGATCAATGGCCCTCTTAAAGCTATCTACTCCCTTGCTCCTTACCGCCTCTTCCGGTAAACTGTTCCAAATTCCCACTACCCTGCTAAAATAGTAATTTTTTCGAATTTCCAGATTAGCCTGAGATTTAAACAGCTTAAAACAATGACCTCTTGTCCTGCTTTCCGTGCAAAAATCTAACCTTGTAACATCATCCATTTTAATAAATTTAAATAACTGAATCATATCTCCTCTGGTTCTCCTTTGCTCAAGACTGTACATATTAAGCATTCTATGATTTAAATACATACAAGTTAATTAAAGTGCAAACCTGGATTTGATTTTTTAACCCTCGTGAGTCCCTCCCATTTCAGTTACACTCAAGACCCTTGGGGTCATAAACGACCCCAATGCTTCCTTTAATTAATTTTTTATAATTATTGAATGTTACATGCATTATTTAAGTTCACACACTTTTTAATGCTAAAAAAATAAAAATAAAAGGACACAATCAAAGTAAAGTTATTTTATGCATTAAAAATTAAAAATTTGGAGCAAAACTTACAATAACTGTAGATTTGTTCACAACTGTTACAGACCTGAAAAAACATGATTTTTTGCAAGTGGATTTCAAACACTCATGATATTTTTCGATGCATTTTCTGTCTGCTCCCTTGGACAAAAGTTGCAACGTTCTCTTTTTTTGGCATTCTGGGGAAGTGACCCCAAAGGTATTGTGTGCAAAAAATGCAATTCGGGAAAAATAAAACACAATAATAGCATTATTTTGAATAGAAAACTAGAAGAATAAAAGCCACAAAATGTCAATAATAACAAATGGATGATTAACAAGATATATTAAACAGAAATTGCATTGGGGTCACATATGACCCCCAGGAACCCACGAGGGTTAATATCAATGTCTACTATCAATTTTAACTCAAAATTAAAAAATATTCAGAGCAAAATTAAAAATATGCACCTCTATTTCTTTTTTCAATTGTTCCAAAGGTGATGCTACATTCTTGATGCTTTTATCCAAACCAACCTGTAAATATAGCGTTATCTATCTTTATATCAACTATCACACTTAAGTATGATAAGGGGAAAAAAACATACATTCAACAAAGTTGAACTTTAACCCTCCACGTACGGCTCAGTTTTTATACTTTCCGGTCCTGAAATACGGGGCGATTTTTTTAGATTTTCTTTATCTACATATGTTACAATTCACATATTTATTAACTGTTTTAAAATAATCCAAGAATTTTAATAGCTTTTCCGCTTTCAAAATATATATAATACGGCGCCCGCTATTTCAGCGGGCATGGTTTATAAGTTAAAAAATTCACGCGATATTTTTATTTTCAGATGAATAGATGAATATAATTTTTAAACAATTTGTCTCAAAAAATATTACAGAAATTTTGCAATTATATATTACAGATATTTCAGAAATTACAAATATTACAGAAATTTCTTACACTCGGCAAATCCATATGTTTCATAAATGCTTTTCGCGCGAAAGACAAAAAAAAAAAAAAGCACACACACAATAATGCGCGGGAAAAAACAAGCAAGAGGAAAAAAAAATCCAGAATCCTCTAGTGCCATCTAGCAGCGAAAATAAGCATCAAATGATGTTTTTTTAACCTACACGGGAAAATAGCGCAATCCGTATTGAAATAGGGAGAAAAAATTCTTCGCCCGCGATTTTCACGTGGCCCGTGGTCGGGGACGAAACTGATGCCCCGCTGAAATCGCGGGAGCCGTACGCGGAGGGTTAAAAAGCTTACAAAATATACAAAAAATGAGCTTATTTTGCAGTTTTTAAAAACGAATTCCTAACAAAAATCCATCCACATAAATAAATAAGTTCGTTAAAATTTATTTATTTTATTCTGAAGGAAATCAATCGGCGAGTGCAAAAACAGCATCAGTCACAAAAATTTGAAAATTCGTTTTTTGTGAAAACAAGCTGTGGGAGGCAAGATGCGTGTTGAGGACAAAAATCACATCAGTCAGGTTACTAATTCAAAAGATACGGGCCCGCTATTTCAAATTGTTGACTGCAGAAACAATGCAGGAATTAAGACATTTTTTTCTCTCTCCTGAACAATTTGAAGTTCTTGACTTACGTTGTTTATGCACTCACCGATTTAAATGTAGTGAGTATCAGGCCCGTCATTTAGGGGGGGTCAATTATCCCCCCTGACTTTGGGAAATCAATGTATTAGCATATAAGTGGGCGTGGTTTTTGCCACTTTTTGGTGCAATTTTACATTGTGTATGCACCCTCCCCTGGAAAATTTCGAAATGCAACCCTGGTGAGTATTTACATTTGAATAAGAAAGGTAAATTTTCAAAATTGATGCACAGCTTTATATGTAATAAAATAGTTGCTGTCAGTTACGTTTTCCAAATTACAAGAAACTGCTGGAATATCTCTTGTTAGTGTAGTTAAAATTTTCTCCTGCATGGGGAGGGGGCAGAGGAGGTGGGAGAAGTATGGATATTAACAGATCTTACATATTGTTGTTGTCTTGTACCAGCCAGACTGGCAATTTGGGGTGCGCTGCTTCACTTTTGCAACTGTACCGTAATTTGGTGTGAATTCCGACTTCCACAGTACACGCATGCCATAGGTACCCGTTTATAGTGTATTCTACCTTTCACAGCACAACAACACATTCACACAAAGAAAGGACAAGGACAGGAGAGAGAAAGCACATCCATGCCCAAGCCGGGACTCGAACATGGGACCACACCATCCGCGGCAGACTACTAGACAAGGTGGCTGGCAACAGACCTTACATACGTATTATATATATACAGTGGAAGGTCAAAAATCTGTGTAACTTGGGAGCAGTCCCTGTGAATTTTTGGGTTTTAGGCATCCAAAATTAATCTACATCCTAAAATTAAAAAAAATAAAAAAAAAAAAAAAAAAATGAATACAGTAATATTTATGTATTTTTCTCCATTAGACAATCGAATCTTTTACAAGCACTTATAAAATTGTTAAAATTAAAATTGTTTTTTAGCTCTTACATTAAAAAAATTAAATTTTAAAATAATATTACTCTTTAAATAACCATGACTATACAAAAACAATAAGGAGACCATTTAAAACAGCTTGGACTTCTTTTATTTTTAATACTTAAGGCATTTAATTTTAATTCATTTGTCCAAAACCATCCATATTGCACTTTAAAAGGCCAAATTCTTTGCACTTTTAGCTTTTTTTTTTTGCCAGGGGTTATGTATACCATTAGCGTTTTACTGTAATTTTGCAGCAAACTTTTAACATCTGCTTTCAGTTTATGATATGCCTCATATTTTCTTTTAATAGTATACAATATAATGCATATTGCGTAAAAATATAAACATATTTTACTTATTTTTCAAAAAAAAAAAAGGTTTTGATTTGATTTCATTGATCAGCATGGATATAATGCATAATAATATGGCAGAACGCATTATACCTGAATTAAGCATTTAAACTGACTGTTTGGACAAATAATCACACAGTGGACATTTGAACCGAACAAAATAAATGTGGAAAATAAATTTGTAGAGTGAAAAGTAAATTTAAAAAAACCTGATTGGTTTCATTCAGTTGCCACTTCTTTCTGCGCTCACTAAGTGGGCTATTTTAGGGTTCTTTTCATGGTAAATAGGTTTAACAGGTTGATTTTCCGAAATCCCTCATTGTCGTTTTATAGGCCCCCCCAAAAAATGATAGTTCTGAACTCAAAAAAATGGCTCACCTGCAAAATTATTTCCAAAAAAAAAAAAATTAATGCAGATTTCAGACATTGGTAGATTTCAGGTCGACAGATTTGTGGCGCTCCACTTTATTATTATATTGGGATTGACAATAAATGCAGGGCGAGGGCTGCTGATGGTCTTTGAAAAAGGTGAGAAAGGTGACAAATTTTAAAACAAAGGTGACTAAAAGGTGACAAAAAAGTAACTAAAAGGTGACCAAAAGTAATTTGTAAAGAAATCAAAAAACAGAAAATGATTATCATTTTTTCTGACTTTTACTAAAATAGCCTACATACTATTTTTAAAGACTTAAATTCTAAACATGATAGGGCTGGAGGTAACAAAATAAATCATTTTAGGACATATTTCCAAAAAACTTTCAGGGTAAACTCTATGTAATGATCAGGGATGATTATGAGTTCATAAAAAAAAAAAATACCTGAAAGTTTTAAAGAGAAAATGTGTTGGGGGGGGGGGAGGGGGGGTTTAAACCAAGGCCCTATTTTTTTAGCTCACCTAATTTTATGACTATACATATATAATAATTAATTTCCTTTCCTAAACTATTACATTTCATGTATTCGAATAATTTCAATTAGTTTTTAGTACAAATATTGTACATGCATTTGATTAACATTTTAACAGGAGTAATAAAGTTACTTTTGAGCTGGTGCTGAACAAATTATCTCCAAAAAAATATTTTAAAGAGAAATTTTAAAAAATTTCATTTATTTGCCTTTCAACAAGGAATAGCAAGCATCAAAATTGCGAAGTATGAATCTTACAGCGGAAGCAAAGAAATACCAATTTCAAAATTAAGGCATAAAAAGTATGAAAGTGGCATATAAAAGAATTCAAATATACTTCAGATTTACAATATTAAGCTCCATGATAAACATATTATTTTTACTATCCACATAATTGAAGCAAAATAAAATTTTATCAAATCTTCAAATTTAAACTTAGACATTTTGATTTTAATAAAAGAGGCAGAATTTTGCTCGAAAATTTTAAATTTAGGATTTTTTAATTTTAATATGTTGCATTTATTTGTCTCCTAAGGGTAATAAGCATAAAAAATGAGAAAAATTCGATTCTCATATCAGATGCAAATTGATTGCATTTTTTAAAATGAAGGCATCAAAAAAAAAAAAAAAAAAGCAAATAAAATAATTCATTAAAGCAAAAAAACAATTAAAATGGCACCTTAACATTTCTATTCGATGAATATTATTAATAATGATCGGTATAATCATCGAAAATTGGAAAACCCAAAAAAATTCCGGAGGTGAGAAGATAAAAGCATAATTAAAAATATTATACTTCCGGTATTTTCAAACATGAAAATACCAGAATCGATCGTGAAAATATCGGAAATCCGGTAAAATACCAGAACACAATCACCCCTAGTTATGTTCAAAGATTTTTCTTTAAAATCAATTATATTAACACCTGAAATTATGAAGTGAAGATAATGACGATTATTCAATGAACCTATTTTATTCTTTTCATCTTTTAATTTTTAGCTCATTGCAAAATCATCGGCATTCTTTTTCTTGTTGCTCTGTAAATACAAAGCATAAATGTTCACTAAAAAGTATTGTACTAAAGTACAAAGTATTGTACTAAAAGTATTGACAATAGAAAATGAGTGAAAGTCCCATCTCTATGCAAATCAACCGAATTTCGTTTCAAGAACAAAAAGAAAACAAGAAGTTCTGTCAAGAACTAAAGGAGCCTACTTTCCCGTACATCGACATCGGCATTCTCGCATCTGATCATTATTCTCTTGATTATCTGAGACTGAAAATTATGTCAAACATATCTTTTTAGCACTTAGAGCTGATTTCGAAAACCAAAATATATCCCTCTCATCAGATGAAATAGACACGTAAAGAGTAATTAACGAATAAATAAAGTTTTGTCGCACCTTTTAAAGAGTGTAACTGTTACAGTTCCTCCGTAGAAAAAATCCTCCATCGTTTGCAAAAAAAAAAAAAATAATAATAAAATAAATAAATCTCTACTAATAATAAAGCTGAAAGTTTGTCTCTCTTTCTTTCTGTCTTTCCTTCTGTCTGTCTGTTACGCGCGTAGCGCCAAAACCGTTCGGTCGATTTTCATGCCACTTGGCACAAAATTAGTTTGTAGCATGTAGTTTTGCACCTCGAAGCGATTTTTCGAAAATTCCATTTCGTTCTTTTTCTATTCGAATTCTTAGCGGAAATTCGATAAAATAGGGAAGAAATATTTCACACACATTTTCAAGTCTTATGTCATTCGAAAGCTTGAAATTTTCTACACAAAATAAAGTTTTTTCGAAGTTTCTACGATCATCAGGAGAGCTGTAACAATTGTTTTTAGAATCCCGAATTCAAGGCTTACCTTCAGTAAAGCAAGCCAAACGATTCTAAAATGGTTAAGCTCTAGAATAAAATTTGTTTGAAAAGAGAGATAAAATGAATTATTTTATCAACGGAAATCAACTTTTCATGTTGTTACTATGGTTACGTGTTCATACTTATTTTTGTTTCGTTCTTTTTCCAGGGTTGCCAGCGTCAATCTTCGTAGGCTACGGCCAGACGTAGTATTTTTGATTCTACGGTAGTATTTTTTCGGCCCAAATAAGGAGCGTAGTATTTTTCTGGTAACCCTGTTTCCAATACACTAATGACTTAATTAAAAGATTTGGCGGATTTTTTTTTTTCATTTTCATAGATTTCGCATTTCAGCAACATTGATTTTGGCAACGTTTGGAAACAGTAGTATTTTGTAATATTTTTTTTAGAGGAGGCGTAGTATTTTTTTGTTCCAATTCTCTGGCAACCCTGTCTTTTTCCCGGTGAAGATGCTTTGGGACCCTGCTTGGCGCGTTTTCAAAAAGTCAACTACGCAAAATAGCTAGGGTTACCACGCTTGGCGCGCCTATCGTTCATTTAGCGAGAAAAGGGTACCTAAAGCACAGATTAACGAAATATCGTATCAATTGCGATATTGCATCGTTTTTTTAAAGTGTTTCATTTCGGAAAATGTATTGTTTTGTTTTTTAAGCTAGGAAAGAAAACTTTCTTCTTCTTTTAAACTTTGGTAAGATTTCTGTTGGTTCCTGTTATCAACAAAATTGTCCTTATTTTCTCTTTTGGCTCATTTTTGTCCATCTCCCTTGGGGTTGCATTCGAATGTGCCAAGGGGGTGTTTTACCCCATTTATCGGGTAAATCAGTGTTTTCAATGCAAGGTGATATGAATTGGTTAACAAAAGTGATATGAATTGGCGCGACCACTTGGCGACACATCGCCAAGTATTTGACGCCGATTGGCGAAATTTTTTTTTTTTTTTTTTTTTGATTTAGTTCAATTTGGCGCTGTTGGCGATATTTTGCGAAAAATCCACTGAATGATGTTAAAATCGACGATATTTAGGAGATTAATCATTGTAAAACATTTTTTTGCATTGTTTCGTAGCAAACTAGGGATACAAATGTTTGAATTGTTATCTTGCTCACTCCAAGCACTATTTTAGCACTTAAGGCATCTACTAAGAAATTCACACGTAAAATTAAGTAGTGTGGGGTCCATATCAGATCTTTATATCACTTTGAAGGAATTATAGTTGAACAAAACTAAAATAGAGCATTTTTTCTGCTATATCAATTATTTTACAAATGAACTTTTAATTTTATACCACGGGCAAAGCCGTGCGGGTACCGCTAGTAAATAAATGAAAGTACAAAGAGCATCAAAACACATTTTATCAAAGAAAGAAAAAAAAAGAAAAAAAAAACTCGTCCGTTAATAAGATGTCTCGAATTTCCCTTTTAATCCGTTGCCAGTTGTTAAATATAAATAAAGAATAAAATGTTCTCATGAATGAAAAATTTTTGTTACAAAAAAAATCGTCTGCAGAAAAAAAAAATAAATAAAATAAAACAAATGAATAAATAACCAAAAAATCGTCTGCACGTTCAGTCATTTTTTTTTCTGAGCCTGCATTTCCGCCATGTTCGCGGAGTCGGAATCAGAGTCCCCACAGAAGATTACTCAGAAAAGTACTTTACAAACATTATTTATCAAAACCATTTTCTTACAAAGTTAGTTTGAAGGAAATCCGACTTTAAGTTCAGGATCAACATTCAACTTAAATTCCCCGTAGACGCTAATGTTAATTTTTTTCTGAACGGTTCAATATTGAACGAAAAATGGTTCAAATCAAAAAGCAAAATATGGGAATATATGGAAAAGCCTCTCCGAGATCTTTCAAACAAAAAAAAGTTTATTCCATTCGGACGGTTCACTCAAAAGTTATTAGGTGGGGAAAGGTTGCTTGAACGGTTCAATGTTGAACGAAAAAATGCTCAAATGGAAAATTTAAATACGGTAATGAAGTATCCTTGCTGAGATCCTTTGAACAAAAAAAAAAGTTTGTTGAAATCGGACAAAAGTTAGTAGGGGTGACAGTTTGATTGAGCGGTTCAATGTTGAACGAAAAATTGTTCAAATCGGAAATGTAAATACGGGAATGAAGTATCCTTGATAAGATATTTCGAACAAAAAAAAGTTTGTTCAAATCGGATTGTTCATTCAAAAGTTGGCATCGCGGGACAGGTTGTTTGAACGGTTCAAAGTTGAACCAAAAATTGTTCAAATCGAAAAATCAAATATGGGAATGAGCTGTTCTCGCCGAGATCTTTCGAACAAAAAAAAGTTTATTCCATTCGGACGGTTCACTCAAAAGTTATTAGGTGGGGAAAGGTTGCTTGAACGGTTCAATGTTGAACCGAAAATGTTCAAATTGAAAATTTAAATACGGTAATAAAATATCCTTGCCGAGATGCTTCGAGCGAAAAAAAGTTTGTTTAAATCGGACTGCTCATTCAAAAGTTATTAGGGGTGACAGTTTGATTGAGCGGTTCAATGTTGAACGAAAAATTGTTCAAATCGGAAATGTAAATACGGGAATGAAGTATCCTTGATAAGATATTTCGAACAAAAAAATTTTTGTTCAAATCGGACTGTTCATTCAAAAGTTGGCATCGCGGGACAGGTTGTTTGAACGGTTCAAAGTTGAACCAAAAATTGTTCAAATCGAAAAATCAAATATGGGAATGAGCTGTACTCGCCGAGATCTTTCCAACAAAAAAAAGTTTGTCCAAATTGGAATGTTCATTCAAAAGTTATTAGGGGGGGGGGACAGACAGACAGACCGACTGACACACAAATTCCCCATCTTAATACCCTACTTTCAAATTTTAATTTTTCGACATTCATTTTACCTTTTTATTTTTTTTAACTTGGCGATATTTTTTTAATTTGGCGATATTTTTTGGACTTGGCGATATTTTTTAGATGCATTAAGCTACTTTTAATACTTTTTTCGTCTTTCTTTTATTTTTAACGGGAAAGTAGGCTAAAAAAAAGAACTGCCTAGTATCCTTGGAACAGGTGGACCTGCATTTTGTTTCTTTTCGCAATTTTTAAACGGGGGCTTTTAAAGGCTTTGTTTTGTGAATGAGCTACAGTTGAAACATTATATTTTAATGGTCGAATGAGATTTTTGCTTTTTTTTCCCCTTCAAAATTCTATTTATTTTCAGGTTAGGAAAAGAATATTCATACTGCTCAAAAATTTTATCTATCAAAACTAGACTTTTCTAAAACACATTTCAAGAAAGGTTTAGAAAGGTGACAAAAATTCCAAAAGGTGACAAAAAGTGACCAAAATTTCAAAAGGTGACTAAAGGTGAGAAAGGTGACTGAGTCCTCGCCCTGTAAATGGGAAAAAACAAAGGTTCCAATGTAAGATTAGATCCTCCACCCAGTGGCGGCGCCAGCTATGGGGCAGGGGGGGGGCAATTGCCCCCCCCCCCGTCGGAAACGTCTTGCCCCCCATCGGGGAAAATTTCTAACTTCATCGGGAAAATCTGACGATCAAATTTTCCGACAGAAATCTGAGTGCCGAAAATCTTTCCGATACCGACGGATCAGTAAACTGTTTTCAATAAAATAATTCAATCAAAAAAAAAATTTTTTTCCTCTAAAATATTCTCATTATTTAACGAATTACGCGTTTCCAGACCAATTTTGAACACAAGACCCTTCGGGAGACAGTAGCAACAGAATACATCGGCTAGATATCGGCGTATCTCTTTTGAACGAACGTAAGTTCTGCTGGAGAAAGTTATTTTTGTTCACGTTAAAAAGGACAAATCTTCCTCTTTTTTTCTTACCAGCTGTCCTTACCCGCAAATCGCCAGCAGCATGGCAAACGGACATTCATTGTCACTTTCTGAGAATCTGATAATCATCAACAATAAATAGCTGTTCTCTACCTCATTTCTTAAAATCAGCTGCTAGATACGTGTTTCTCTCCAGGGCCTTTGCCACCCTCTGAGGAGGAGCGATACTTCAGACTCGGGGATTAGACCCATTTTTCTTCTTGTAAACAAGTGCCGCGGGCTCCCGAGCGCTGTGCATAGAGAGCTAGTAAAGAATAGTCTGTGAAGAAACGAAGCATACCCGAGGCCACAGTTTAAATTCGCCCTTCGCACCGTCACGTCATGGTGAAAGGATGCACTAAAACATTTCATTCACGGAGTTACTTCTTAACAAGAGAAAAAAAAATCTTAACCAAAATTTAAACGAATTGAAATTTATCAGAAGAGAACAGATGTAAATCATGTCCAGAAGTAACTGGGTAAGTGTGTGTTATAAACTTTTGAAATGCTTTTTTTTAGCAATAGGGGCAGTATGAATTTGATTTTTTTTTGTGTTTTCATTCTTCGTTTCTTTCTTTCTTTCATTTAAAACCGTACACATTTAGATAGCAACGAGTTAAAAATTAAATCTACCCCCTTCGTGTTTAGAGGTGAGGAAAAAAAGTGTTGATACTTTTTTTTCGCTCATATTTTTCACTCTCAAGCAGACTAGTTTACAAGATAATTCTTTTTATTTATTAAGTTCAATTACACTTCATTTGTTTTTCATTTCCTTTATCATTTAATATTTTCGTTTTGTGTATCTCTGAAATTCTTTCGAAAAATAAAATTGTAAATGTACGTACAGCTTTATTCTTTTGTTTAGTTTCAATCCTGATTGTAAACCCCCGACGCAACAAGGAAGGGGGTTGACGTGTCTGTGCATTTGTCAATCTGTCTGTGGCACTCTACAAGCTGATCAGATGGACCGTTTCAAAAAAAAATTTTTTTTGAAAGGAGAGTGTTCTCAGCTAGATCGCGTTTTCGAATGACATTAACACATTAATGCCTAGCGTCCCTTTTTAAGGACGATCCAAAATAGGGTCTGAATTTCCCCAAAATGAACAAAGCTCACACTTCTTGCATTGAAAAAGGGGCTCCTTGTAGCCCGAAAAGTTTTCAAAGTTATTCCCAGCTTCTCAGTTTATGTTAATTGCTGATTTTATTTCTTCTTATAAAATGTCTTTTAAATATTATATCGTAGGCAGAAAAAAAATTTAGTAAAAAAAGTATGTACCCTCTGGGGTCTATCGTAACTTTTAAGGGACGATTTTTCTTTCCTTAATAAAGAAATTATTTTTATGTAATATTTTTTTTATTATTTTTCCTGTCCATTAAACACTATTTGTAACCAGTATACAAAATATCTTTGGAAAAAAAATGTCAGGCATTAATGGGTTAATTAACGAAGATATTAATTAAAAACCTTTAAAAGGTTTTTCACGATTTTTGAAGAGGAAAAAAAAAAAAAAACAAGAGAAATGTAAAACAACAGAATCAAAATGAAGAAAAAATTCTGGATCTGATAGAATGTGTTGAAACTTCCATGTTATTTAGAATTCGAATGCTAACGTTTTTTAGAAAATGCGACTAAACCTTAAATTTACGCAATTGGAAGCTGATGTCATTGTTGGCCCACGAAGAAAGAAAACTCAATGATTTAAAATGTTTTTCTGTTGCCATTTTATATTTGTTAACAATTAAAATACTTGTAGTTGATTTTAGTATGAGGTTTTAAAAGAATATTAAATTTTCCCTCTTTATTCTGCTTTTGCGACTAGCAAATTTACTAATAAGGATTATCGTTCCTTTTCCGCGTATACCTGGTCCTCTTGAAAACAACTGAATGTATTTAAATTTAAAATGCTTTTTGATCAGTGTAGTTCGTTTTAATATGAGGTCGGCAATCAGGGTCTGGGGTTTTTTAATTTTTTTAAGTTAATCAGAATACTTGTACTGTTTTGTTTTGGGTTTATGGTCAGAATGATTACCTTTTATGCGAATGCACCATAAAAAATTAAAACACTGGAGAACGGGAGGGGAGGGACTTTTAATTTTTAAATTATACCTGTGAACCCCTGTCGGGCAAGCTTGCCCCCCTGTCGGGCATTTCCTAGCGCCATCTCTGCCTCCACCCCTATTCGGTATACGTGCATCTTTTGCTGACATTTAATACAAAATATAATTAGTTTCCTTTTTTAAAACCTTAAAAGTTTTCTTAATGCTTTAATCAATTATTGAAATGAAATGAAAGGAAAATGAGGAGACACAATAAACTACATAATTAAAAGATTCAATGGTAGTACAAAAAATATTAAGATATAAAAAAGGTGTTTTATTTCAATGTGATATACTTTACCAGATTACTAGATAAATTTAAGAAATCTGTGTAGTCCTGATTGATAAGCTCAATCAGAGCAGCACACAGCATTTTGTGGTACAAATTAAGGTCTTCCTGCATTGTTTCCAATGATGCATATTTGCGGCAATCACTAACAAATTTGTCCACACTAAAATCATCCTAAAATTAAAAAGAGTTTTTAGGATTTCATAGCAATACAAGTAAGAGCAGAAAAACCTAGGTTGAATAAAAATGAAAAAAAAAAAAAAAAACTTAATTTTATTTTTCATGATGGAAGTAGTTTATTTAAATCAGGTATTGGACTTGTGCATAATGTGTATATGTACAAGTGATATCTCTGTAAAATTATTTCAAAAATCTACTTAAAATATTAGTAACACAAGCTTGCATTGTACACAATGAAATTTAACACATTATTTTCAAAACTACAATAACAACAAAGCATTGAATAATATATCAATCAATACATTATGCATTACAAATATATGAGTATGAATATAGTCAGATTTAAAATTCAAACATCTCAATGACATCACACAACATACGAATAGAGTTCAATTTCAGAACACCATACTTACTAGTTTGAAAGAGACATTTTGAATATTCAAAGTGTTTAAGATCACAAAGGTCAAAATTAAAACATTATATAATAAAAGGAAAATCTGATGCTGACCGTATACCAGTGGTTGGAAAAACTACATTTCTTTTGTAGCGAACTACAACTACAACTACTTTGTTATAAATGTAGTTAACTACAGCTACAACTACTTTTTTTTATGTAGCGACTACAAACTACTTTTGAATTGCAGTCGCTACTTCGCTACTTTTTAAAAAATAAAAAGCGTACACCGTTTGAGGATTGACAGAAAAAATTCGAGAAATAGTTTACATTAATAAATTAACTCATTTGAATATGGAATAGAACTAGGAATTGTCTTTGAATTGATTTATTACTTTTAATTTTTGTTCCTTTTTTGCTAAAATTTGTCCTTTTTAGGTTTTCTTTACAATTTTTACGAATATTCGCCACAAGAAAGGATTCAAAAGTTGAAGGATTGAAAGAATTCAACCTCCTTTTTTTTTTTTTTTTTGGCCAGGGAATATTTAGGAACATGAAAATTATTTGAAGGAATATAAAAATTATGATGCCATATATTTCGTCAAAGTAATGTATCTAAAATCAGCTCATATTTTTATGATTCTTATTTCTCATTGTGTCCGTTGCTGTACTCGTGCAAGATTTGCATCAGTCAAAGTCAATTAAATCATGTTTTTCCTTTGTTCTCTCTTTTTTTTTTTTTTTTTTTCATTTATTTGTTTATTTTTTCAATTTAAAAGTAGTTTCCAGAAATCGCTCCAAACTACTATTTTTTTGTATCGCGCTACTCACTACTCTACTTTTTTGAAAAAGTAGTGCGCTACACTACAAACTACTAAAAAATGTAGCTACTACAGTAGTTTCGCTACTTGTAGCACGCTACTTCCAACCACTGCCGTACACTACTTTTTAAGGAGTAAGGGAATGAATCTTGATCTTCCTAACACTATTTCATGGTATGAAACAATATTTACTTCAAATGGTACTCAATACTGCCTGTACCCATTAAAAAAAATATTTTTCGCTACAAGGTCTAACCCAGTGGCCGGAAGTAGCGCGCTACAAGTAGCGAAACTACTGTAGTAGCTACATTTTTTAGTAGTTTGTAGTGTAGCGCACTACTTTTTGAAAAAAGTAGAGTAGTGAGTAGCGCGATGCAAAAAAATAGTAGTTTGTAGCGATTTCTGAAAACTACTTTTAAATTTAAAAAAAAAAAAATAAATAAATGAAAAAAATAAAATAAAAAAAGAACGAAGGAAAAAAGCAAGGTTTTTCTTGTGGCGAATATTTAAAAATATCTAAAAAAAGGACAAATTTTAGCAAAAAAAAGGAACAAAAATTAAAAGTAACAAATAAATTCAAAGACAATTCCTATTTCTATTTCATGTTCGAATGAGGTAATTTTTTAACCTAAACCACTTTTCAAATTTTTTCGGTCCACCCTCAAACGGTGTATTCTTTTTATTTATTTATTTTTAAAAAAGTAGCGAAGTAGCAACTACATTTCAAAAGTAGTGTAGCTCGCTACATATAAAAAAAGTAGTTGTAGCTGTAGTTAACTACATTTATAAGAAAGTACAGTCGATGCTCGTTATAATGACTACACGTTATAAAGACCATCCTAATACAGGGTTGTTTGATTTCGTCCGGGGTGGAAAAAACCGCCGGAAAAAACCTGGAAAAAACCGCCCCGGACAAAATAGCATTTTGTCCATTTCGTCCATTTTGTCCACTTTAAAGAAAATGACAGTTCTTGATTAAAAAATCTAAAGTTTAAAAGTAATGTTTTAACATATTGATTTTTTTCAATGAGGTAATAGTTTTATTATCAAAATTAGCACACATAATTATGTATACAAACAAATATTTAATAAACAACAAATACTATGAAAATATAGTATCTGTATAAAATAAATGAATGTTAAAGATAAGATTTAATGTTTATGAAAGCACACATTAGCAGCAAATAATTTTAAGATGTTTATTTGTTGGGAAGGAGTTTCATTGCCAATAATAAAAGTGTGTATAAAATATAAAAGTAGAAATAAAAATTTTAAAAGATTTGAGAAAGAAAATTTTCCCATGTAATGAAATATGTTCCTATAATAACATTAATGTATCCATAAAACAATGCTGTGTACATAAATATTTTACAATGGGGCAACATTCATTAAATCCTCAAAAAATGTAACGTAAAATGACCAAATGAATCAAAATTAAACCAATATTTCTTGTAGCATCTAATGTATTTTGAAATACAAATAATATACATTTATACGTGTATTTAATTCAAACAAAATTTAAATATAGAATGTATGAGAAAATATCATATAAAGTTTACTTTTTAAGGGATTGTATTGTGTTAATAAATATCTAAGGTAATAGAATACTCTTTAATTTCTTTTTAAAAATATGTATTAAAGAAAACCTTTTTTTTCTATTTGTCTACTCTACAATAGTGTAATTACACTCAACAGTTTTTTCACTATGTTAAATTTTAATTCCTTCAATTAAAATTAGTTAAAAATCAATGGGTTAATTGCCATTTTTTTTTTTTTTTTTTTTTGCATGATACCATCATTCTATTTTGAAAAATGGGTAATGCAAGAGAGATACTAATCGTACATCATAACATTTTTATACATCAAAAGTATGAAAAAAATTTTCTTTCATTTCTTCCATTTTGTCCATTTTGTCCAATTTTGTCCATTTCGTCCATTTCTTCCGCCGTCCCGGACTTATTACAAAAAAGTGGACGAAATGACAACCCTGTCCTAATATAACGACCGGTGAGAAAAACCCCAACTGTATCCCAATATACTCTATATTCTACCTCTTATAGCGACCACTCGTTATAAAGACCGTTTTCTGTAGGGCGGAGACGGTCATTACATCGAGCGTCGACTGTAGTTGTAGTTCGCTACAAAAAATATGTAGTTTTTCCAACCACTGGTCTAACCCAAGGGTACCCATCTCTCTCAAAGGCAGTGGGAGAGACCGCTCACCTCTGTGGGGCATCCCTACTGCCCCACACACACATTAAAATGAGATCAAAAACAATCTCAATCCCCCCTCTCCCTTCTTTTTAAATTTCAAGGTGCACACTGCACCATAGAGCACCTTTTGTGGGCACTCCTGACTAACTGAGAAAACCTTAATGAGCATATTGTGACTTTTGCATCAAAAGTAAATAATGAGCATAGCATTTTCTGTGCACAATTGATTCTTAATGACAAGATGCAAAAATAGAAAGGCAAGTCATTATTTATTCAGGTGTGACAACTTTTCTTTGCTTAATTAACTAATTATAGCATATATTAAAAAAAATTGGCACCCCATATTTTAATGATTTTTTTTAGAATAATCCAGGCTCCAATGATGAATAATAAAACCAACCTAAAAACAATGGAAGATAATACATAAGTTATTTAAGAAGTCTGAAATTTGCCTCTCAAGAGCTTTAACTTTTGATAATAGATCTTTATGTAATTTTTAGCTCTGAATTGAAAAGGGCCTTTATTTTTTCCCATTACATTAGAATCTTTCAATAACTCCAAATTAAAACATTTGCAAGAAATTGGAAAATCAGACATCAAATCAACAGTAAAAAAATCCCATTTTGCATATACTGTTGGCCCAACTTAAACAAATATTATCGGTTCCAAGAAATATTATTCGATTAAGTGGGGTATTTCTTTCAGCAGGGATCTTTACCATTACATCTATAGCATGGGAAATATTTGGTTTCAGGATATTTTATTCTTATAAGCAGGGGATTCGTTCACCAGTGACCGGATTAAGCGGGGCCGACAGCATCTTCTTCATTATTTTGACTATTTAAAATGCCTTATTCCATCTAACTTGAGATTATTTTTTGGGGCTAAATTTAGAGCAGAGTTAAAGTCAGAATGCCAGATCCTCTTCTAGAAAATTGCCCGAGAGGAATACGTAATGCGCCTTCTTGTACTGCACTGCACTCCTCCCCCATATATGACACACCGAGACACAGCTGGAGGTTTTTACAGCTCTTCATCCACTTTCGCCTCTTCTTTTTCCTTTGCTAGTCTAGCTTTTAATAGTGGTATTATTTTTTGTGTAAGCAAATAATGCATGCAGTGTAAAGGGAGATGAATCACCCATCATTAGCCATTATGATTTTGTTCTGCTTGCTTTATCTAAGTGTAAGGAGAAAATTTTACTTTTCTCACACCTAGCATGTTTAATGTCTTTATTTGTACTTCCTCGTACATAAAATCTAATCCTACACCATGCTCTAATTCTTTTTTAAAGCACTAGGTGCCGTTAAACTTTAAAGCACATTTCAATTTAGAATATGACTAATAAGATAAGAACGGTAAATTAAAAAAAAATAACAGTGATGCTTTGACACCAACAACATGAATTAATACAAAATATCTTATCAAACTTACAGAAGAAAATTCATCTCTGACGAAACACAGCGAAGATGCTTTTGAATTTAACATTGCATCCATTCTGAACTAAATAGAAAACAATGGCGATTGATGAAAATACTAATCATGAAAACGAGATGAAGAAGTTTCAAACAAAAGCAGGTTTTGTGTGATACAATGACTTGTTTCGTTTTTGCAAGGCGTTTTTGAACAACTTAAACTTTTAATTCCACATTACATTTGACACATTTGCGTAAATAAACAAACCGGAAACAACAGTCTCAAATTTTTGTTGCCACTCAAATCATTAATACTTATGATTAGATATTAGCAAGCTATACTGCACAGTTTAAATAGTTTACGGCTCTGTAATTACTTTCTTGCTGTCACAAAGCTCAACCTTGGTTATTGATTTTCTTTTCTGTGACTACTTTTTTAAAAATATTGCACCATTATTTTCTTTTTTCCAGACTTGATGGACTTGAGACCCTTCTCTCATTGTGCACTTGAGCTTTGGGGCAGCGTGTTTAAAAAGTTTTTTTTGTAATTTGCCGGAAAAGCTGGTAAGTTTCAAAATTTTATTTAGGTATTAAATTGTGCACTTCAATGTCATTTTATTCAACTACTTCATGTCAGCTGTGTTTTGCTTCACTGTTATAATTAATTATTTTACAGAAAATGCCTACGTTTACTATTGATACCAATGTCCCGGCGGGAAAAATACCAAGTGGATTTTTAAAAAGCACAACAGAATTGATTGCAGAAGTTCTCAAGAAACCTGTTTCGGTACTTCAATTTTGAATGTCTTTTGTTGAGACCTTAATCTTGTAAAACTGTTCAAGATAAAATATTAAGTCTCACTTATTTTCTAATAACACGTTCTCCTCTTACTATAGAAGGGGGAGACCGGGCTTATTGGACCACGGGGCACGTTGGACCGAGCTCAATATCTTTAATAATGCTGATTTTTTTATTTCAATTTATAATATAGTAATAGCCCCTATGGCCCTACCATCCTATGAGGAAATCATATAGTAGGGGGAGGTGTTGTACCTTGGGCCACTTATTTTTGGAGTTGTTTTTCGGCACAAATTTCACTTGTATATTCATTTTTTTTTTTTTATACGGAAAGAACGCTCACACATTTAGCTTCTAAAAAATATATTTGCGGAACAAATCTGACTTACCCCCCTCTTGGCGACTTTTTCCTGTTGGCGCCAAAAAATCATCGCCAAGACTTCGATGTACGACAAAAAACATCGTACAACATTCTTAGCGATGCTCTTTTGGCACCAACAGAAAAATTCATATTGACATAAAAAATGTAAAACACTATTATAGTCGAAAAGGAAATATCAAAAATCCTCAATTTCAACAAATGAAGAATACAAACGTTTTTCAGATAACAGTGATTTCTCACATGTATACGAAAGTCAGCACAGTAAAAAATCACACTCAATACTATACTGCAAAGTTATTGCAAATATACGCTTCAAAATCAACAAAACAACCCAACAAAAACATCTATGGTTCATAATAAAACAACGTACTACAACTGCATGAAATGCAGCGAATAAGCGCTGCAATAATACTACTGTATAGATACATTTGCAGAAAAATAACACTATTTGTTTTTTAAAGTAGCAAAGATTCCTTATTTCTATAGTAGCATAGTAAATAAAAACTAGCCAACAACAAAATCAATAACTTTTCAAACATATGTCGCACTAAAGGATTTTGTCAATGTAAAGTCAAAACAATTTGAAAAGTTCCTCAAATTTCGATATATGAATAGTAAAAACGTCTCCTAAGTACGTCGCAAACAACCATCAATTAATTTTCTATCATGTTTCAAAATTGCTTATAAAATTTTCCATAAAATGACGCTTCATATTTTTCAAAAGTACCAGAGGTGGCTTATTTTAGTTATTCAGTACATAAAATTAACGCTTTTATAAATAAAAACGCTATAAAAATATTATTAAACTACAGAAAAGTATTTTTCCATATGTTGCTAAGGAAATAAATAAGTAGCATAAAGTACGGGGTTTCGTTCAATTTGCAAGATTTAAGTAAAAATGAACCTCAATATTTCATCTTTCATGTTATCAATTTTTGAACAAAACAGCCAAATATGAACTCACCTTCGTATTGCTTAGGATGTGCCGATACAACAGATGACAACTGCTAATTACGACACATACTGACACAACACTAAATAGTTCATCTCCCTACTTCCAAAGCACAAAGATTTCACTTCCAACAACACATAACAGCGAAAATGCCGCTAATCGAGCACTCAAAAAATGGCGCACTTTCTAACAGTTGTTAACACCCCTCATTCACTTAACACTTGCAAACACTCATATTTTCTTAGGCTACAACACACAATAGCGAAAATACCACTAATCTAGCACTCAAAAAAATGGCGCGCTTTCTAACATTTGTTAACACCCACCATTCACTTAACACTTGCAAACACTCATATTTTCTTAGGCGCCAATACGGATAGACAACTACTGTAAATAGTTTTGAAAAAAAAAAACAGTAATACGTTTTTTCTTTAGATACAAAGCGAAAATAATAAAAAGCAACACTCCTTCCAATTTTCCGCACCACAACACAAACAAGTTAAAATGACGTAGTTGAAGGGTTGCCAGTACCATAGCTCATTCCAAATCATCCAATAACGTCATCATTGTACCATACACAAAAATGTATCGCCGTATGATTGGCAATTTTTTTCAAATATCGCCAAAGGGGGGTAAGTTAGAGGAGCACCATATTTGCTTTAAAGAAAATACTTAAAATAAAGTGGTGAAATGTAATAAAGTAAGAAAATGCACAATGGCTCAAGGTACACCATGGTGCTGTACCTTGGGCCACATAGCGTTGTACCTTGGGCCAAATTTAAAAATGTGAATTAAAAGCAAATTCTATATTTTCTGAAAGCTACAGCAAAAGAAATTTGGCGAAGTTGGCGCTCTGATTGTCCAGTTTTAATTGGTGGAGGTAGCACTATCTCAATGTCATCAATATTAATGACATCATAAATATATTCTATTTCTATGATAAATTTTTCTGTATTGCCACAATGCTTATAAATTTTTATTTCTAATTCGCATCCAACTAAATCTTTTCTAACTTCTGCTACAAAATAACAAATTTTCTTCTTTCCTGCTAATCTGGTGAGTACAAATCTTTCTTCTGTTAAGTCTTTCACAATTTTATTTTGTTTGTATTGAGTAATTTCTTTTAGCATTGCATCATATTCACTTCGTGGAAACTGGAAACTGCAAATGGTATCTCAAAATCGCTTTCAGAACTTGATTCTATTATTTCTTTTAGCGCAAATTTTTTGATAGTTTGATGCTTATTTTGTTCAATCCGTTCTTTCTCAGGAGTGTTTGTTAAAATTCTAGTTTTTCCACGTTTCCTTCCACCAGAAATTGTTTTCCTAAGTTTTGCTTTTGGAAAGGGTCTAATCATTGGAGGAGAGAATGCAACAGGAGATAATAAAATGGATGTTGAAGCAAGTGTAGTCGACTGAGATGCAGAAACATATGTTGCTCTATTAGTTTAATGACACAATACACACAATGACACAATGATCCTAGGTACAACATAGTTAAGTGCCCTAAGGTACAGCCACATGGTATTTTAAAAAAGAAAATGGCTACTGAGGTTGCAAGTTAAATTTTCAAAACATCATTACTGCAAAAATAAAGATAAATAATTATACTTTTTACTTGCTGTTTTCAACAAAACAAAAAACATAAATCACAAAAAATTTACTGAAAAGTAAGCAAAACTTTCTTTTCAACTTTTGTGAGCATGCACATAAGCTATAAGAATAAAACAAAGACACAATGTCCTCTAGTGCCAAATCGAAAAAAACGAATGGATTTTGATCTGCTATATGTTTTCGGAAAAGAGAAATGCATGCTGGCTCAAGGTACAACATGGCCCAAATTACAACACCTTCCCCTACACTTTAAAGGACAAGTTTTATTTCAGTAGTGCTGAATCATTTTCAGAAATGTGAAACTTATTTTTTTTTTTTTGTTTTTCAGCAACATAAAATAAAATAAATATAAAATTTCGTTATTTCTTTTGATTTAACAGAATTAATTGTGAAAAAGTGAATTCGTGAAAATTGTGGACAGCCAGAATTTTGATTACTACAAAACAAACAGGTCCACTTTTAAAGGGACCATAGGTGGTAATTCCCGAATCCCTTCCAACTTCGAGTTTTAAATCCATTTCTATTCTATATTTGTTGGAGTGGTTTTAGCTATTTCTCAATTGAAATGATAATCTATACTTTGAGTAATTAAAACCATTGTTACATTTATGTTTTTATTCGTGTAGTCCCCTGTTTCTATGAAATGTAAAAGTAGGTGTACAATGATCGAATAAGGAATGATATTAAAATGATTCTTGAAAAAGCCCAGGTTTTTCATCGAAAACCCGAAAAAACCTTGGTTTTTGAGCAAAAACCCAGGTGGGCTGGGCTTTTTCAAAAAAAGAAACCCCGAGTTTTTTCAAACACTGAAATTTGTCGAAAAAGTTTTTTAGGAGGACACAGTTATCTCTCTACTGTGCTTCCCTGATTCTATGAAATGAAAAAGTAGGTGTACAACATTCGAATAGAGAAGAATATTAAAATGATTCTTGAAAATGCCCGGGTTTTTCATAAAAAACCAGGCGGGCTGGGTTCTTAAAAAAAAAACTTGGATTTTTTCAAACCATGATTGAAAGTTCATAAGCTTTTAAAACATTGATAGTTCGATATTTTTCACCCGCCATGTTGAAATTTTCAGTACCGATTTGAAAATTCGTGGTTGGCAGATTTAGGGTCCTAAACTATCAGTCATTTTATATTACTGTAAAACATTTAATTTGCTTAAATTGCATCCCAGTTTTTTCTAACATTGATTGAGTAATCTTTCTGACTGTTCTGCAGAATGCTTTTACTGCTTGCTGTTCATTTATTATTTTTTCTCTTAGCGTTTTTTTCCTTCCTCCCAACCACAAAAATCTTTCTGCACAACGTCTCAACGATTCTAGGACAATGTCGCCATGTCGGCAACTTTCTGTCATGGGGGAAATATATAATAACTACATTTTTATTTACATGTTGAATTCCTAGAATTAAATAACAAGTTTCAAATTTTACATTAAATCTTCAGTATTTTTAGCATCAGAACTAACATTCATGAATCACTAGGTTAAAAAACTGAAATAATAAAAGTTAAAAATGCATTATAAATTGGTTTACTTCAGAAGCAAGGAAATTCATAACATTAAAAATTCTTTACTTAATCATCATTAGCTATTGTGAGTGAAAATATTTTATTCATTACCTGTTTGAAACATTTTCTATTACTTTATTAAATCTCTTTGTTGAAATATGCCCAATATTTTTCCCCTCAAATTCGTAAACCTGTCTGCCCCCCCTCCCCCCTATTTCTTTTTAAATGAAAGGGCTTACTATGCTTAATTTCTAATGAAACACAGTTTTTTAAAAAATTAAAGAAATTTTCAAATGTTAGATTAAAACAATACAGGGGGGTTAGATTAAAACAATACAACTTGATGTAGTTGAATACTTTAAGGATTGATACTGAATTTGTCCTAATTGTATACAATTTGAAGTTCACAAAATATAATAACAGAAAAAATTCTCACAGTTGAATTGAACAGACCTAGCAATTATAACTTGGTTGGTTTATGCATAATTATAATCTGACCTGTAGCTGGGAGCCAGATTTTAGATGCTTGCGGGCCACTTGTGGCTCGCAGGATATGCTCTGGAGATCCCTGGTTTATTCTGTTGATTTTCATTCAAAATTACTTTTGTTTTTAAGTCTTGTTTATTCTGCATGTTATGTGCCATTTTAAGGTTATGCCTATAGGCTTAGCAAGAAATTAAAGAAATATTGCCAAGTTAACAAAATTTTTGGCAGCTTATTTTTGGACCTAATTTGGCAAGAAACTAAACAACTAAATGTTGCCAAGTGTGCACATATTTGTGAACTTTTTTCTGTGATTTCACAAAAATTGCACTTTTTTTTCATTAGGGTTCTGAAATTGGGGTCTATACTGTACTTTGGCAATTCCAACAGGACAATTTTTATTCTGCTTTATCTTTTTTTGCACTTGCCTAAAATTTCCAACCTTGGTTTTGTTAGAGTAGAACCTTGTTAAAACAAACTGTCAGGGACCTTTAAAATCAACTCACACTAACTGTTGTTTGCTTTATTCTAAGGGAAAAGAGGGTTCAAATTACTGAGATTCGACTGTATTAGTGTTAGCTTAATAACTTTCTTTTTTATATGTTTACATCTGTTTTATTTATCACCAAAACCTTTACTTAATTTTAGTATGTAGTTGTTCACGTACATCCAGATCAAATGATGGCTTGGGGTGGAACATCTGACCCATGTGCTTTTGCAACTTTAGGAAGTATTGGCAGCTTGGGGAAAAAGCAGAATGTTGCCATATCTCAAAAGCTATTCCCTCATATCAAAGAAAATCTTGGGATTAATCCTGACAGGTATTATTGTTATTATGTTCTGTTTTGAATTGTTCTTTATTGGTTTTTGTAAAGTCTAATTTTCTTAATTTTTGAATCTTGTTAAATGATTAATATTTTCAGGAATAATTTTTAAATACTACTTGGCACTTTTGTTTGAAAAAAAAAGTGACTAAAAATACAAATGTTTTTTGAACTAATAAGACGAACAAGAAAACAAAATGAACTTTTTTTAAATTTCAATTTTAATTAACAATTTTGTTTATTGTTCTTTCTTTTTTTAAATACGTTATGAGTTTGGGATCAACAGCATTTTGCTCAATATTAATCTAAAATAATGTTCAAGTTATACATCATGATGCCCCTTGAAACAAAGATTTCAATTTATTTTTGAGATTAAATGTGCTCATTTTCTTCAAAGTACAAGGTTAAGAAATTTTGAAGAAAAAATATTTAAAGAGAGTTCAAGAGCATTATATTTGAAGTTAAAAATCAACGTAAATAAAGCACAAATAAGGTAGAAAGTACAGCCAATAGCTATTTCAAGGCTACAATGGAGCCCCTTCCTCAGTGCAGGAAGCTCAGCAAACAACATGAAAGCTGTAAGAAAACTGAGTTCTCTTATTTGTGCTTTATTTACGTTGATTTTTAACTTCAAATATAGTTTAGCACAAAGCTTATTTGATCATATATAATTCAAGAGCATTATAGTTTTAAAAAATTCCTTCGACAAAGAAGAAAAAAAAACAAGGGTTGGTTGGAACAATTTAGGAGTATTGAGCCTCTCACCTTCTTTTTCAGACCCTCACCAGGTTAGATATAATAATAAATACACAATTTGTACACTTAAAAAAAAAAAAAACCTTAAAACCTTCTTCAAATTATAACTTTGAAAAAAGTTATAATGTATTTTTAGTTCTTGAATTATTGGAAAACTTGTCGAAATTTTTTTTGCCACAATTTTTCGTGGAGTTTTTTTAATATTTGTTCTCCAAAATTTGTTTCCTCTCCCTCTTAGAAAATCCAATGGTTTTGGGAAAGTTATTTTCTTTTGAGAAACAGGTGTCGAACTTAGTACATTGAAGGAATTGACTTATTTATGTCATGTTTTTAACTGAATTTCCATAGTAACTCACTCAATCAAAATCTTATTTTTGGAAACTTGCCAACATCAAACCTGTGATTCGAATTTTTTTTTTTTTTTTTTCCATTTTTTTTAAAAGACAGAAACTATTTCAACATATGCTACCTTAGATAAGTTTATTTTATTTTAATTTAAGTTTGTTTATTTATTTTTAAGTTTGATGTAAGTTATTAAGTTGACCACAGTGGTCAGAGCCGTTATTTGCCGAATCTGCAGCTTCAAATATTTTCACTCATGAATCGTCGTGTGAATAAAAACAATGTATTGCATCACTAGACTTCTGTGGACAGTAAAGTCTCAAAAATCATAGCCTTTGTTTAAAATGAACAAGAATTGATAAAACTATTTCATCGTATGATTCCTGATTGTTCCCTTACAGAAATTTTTTTAAGGAATTTTGACATATCACAATTTGACATTTAAAAAGTTTTTATTTTCAAGATTGCATTGTACTACATAGCTCTTTCAGTTTTTAATACAGTGGATGCTACATTTTGAATCACTGGTTAATTGATCCAACCACTTTAATGAACCAAATCACCAAAAACAAAACAATAGCCATGTTTATTGAATTGACCTCTTTATTGGATCAGCCGCTTGATTACATCATAACTTAAAGACTAACTGTTAAAGATTCATATAAGCATTTTTTTTTTTTTTGTCTCCCAAGGTAGAGAAGAAATTGATTATCTGCTCTTAATGAAGGCTCCTGTTTAGCAGAATAGGTGATTGCAGTTGTTGATACATCCTTTAAAAATTAAAATTTTTATTAATAAAAAAGAGTAAAATATTGATAGAGAGGAAAGGTGAACTCAATAGCATCTGTCAAAGAAGGGGCTATTTCTATGTGGATAATATTGCATGGGCCCTTTTTCGAGACATCCATTCAGATTTTTGGAAAAGTGAAGTATTTTGTTGTACTATGCATTGCATTTACAAGTCTGTGTAAAAAAATGAATACTAAATATTTTGAAAGTATTGTATAGCTAGTGGGTGGGCTGTAGTGACTTGATCAGTAAGGCGTTTAACTAATTGAAGGTCCACGTTTTCAGTAATGATGACTGGGGCAATTTAAATACATTTGTAGTCGCAAAGTCCTCTAAGTTCCCATTCCAAATCAATACCTCTGGGAGTGCTGTATCAGGGTTGCTCGGCTCCTGGTCTGGATTTAAAAACAGAGCACTCTTCAGTCCCATCCAACTGGAAAAACACGTGTATTGGTAGGTACTTGGAGTGTGTGTATGTCAGGGGGGATTGTGTTATGGTATTTTACCGGATTTCCGGTATTTTCATGATCGATTCTGGTATTTTCATGGTCGAAAATACCGGAAATAAAATATTTTTAATCATGCTTTTGTCTTCCCACCTTCGGTATTTTTATTTTTTTTATTTTTCGAATTTTCGCTGATTTTCCGATAATTACTAATAATATTCATCGAGCAAAAATGTTAAGATGCCATTCTATTGTTTTTGACTAGAAACTATTTGAATGTATCAAAATGTGTCTTGTTTGTTTATGAAAGACAATTTATTATTTATATGTATAATTATAAAATTAGGTGTGCTTAAATAATAGGAGCCTTGGTTTTTTGAAAAAAGCACCCCCCCCCCCCCCCATACACACACACTTCTCTTCAAAACTTTCAGGTATTTTTTCGTGAACTCACAATCACCCCTGGTATGTATCAAGTTGGTATAGATGTCATGTACATAATCTCCTGTTTTTTTTTTTTTTTTTTTGAAGAGGCATGTAATTTAGAAATGTAAAATTAAAAACTTCTGAAAAATTGTATTGAGCTGATTAATCAGTGAATGCTTTTAAATTTGAATTATGGAATTGATTTGAGCTATTTACTTTTACAGGATGTACATCAACTTTGTCGATTATGAACGGGCCAATGTTGGTTATGCTGGAACCACATTTGCTGAAATGTAATTTCAAGAGAAAAAAAAACAAAAACAAATTGTGTTGTTAAATTTCATTCCTTAATTAAAATTGTTTGTATTGTAATAATAAATTTTATTGCATTCCAAGTTTAATAATTATAATTAATTCAAAAGGAAAATGACTAATGAAAGTGCCGTTTAATTTTTTTTATGGATTATTCACTGAATTAAAAATTTGAAAGTTCATTTTTTGTATTATGATTAACAAATTTAAATACATGCATTTTTGATGAAAAGTACTTTTATTCAATGCATTAATCGTTCAGGAGACTGGAAAAGGTATTTTTATCCGGCGCAATACCGTCCCTGGATTGTGAGGGAAGCAAACTCCTTGTTAATAGTCACGTCAGTGACTTGACACTTACGAACTCGTGATAAGTGCGAAAAAGCCAAAAAGGCTTACTTTGGTACATATTTACATTTGTGTATAGATTGTACAGTTTTCGTAATAAATGTTTAGCCCAGAATAGAACTTTTTTTATTTGTCTGGGAACAACGACGTTACATCTCATTTCAAAGACAATTATCTAAACTTTAATTTGATATGTAACAGTAGTACTGTTGACCCCACTTAAATGAATACTGTCGGTTCCAAGAAATATTTTTTGATTAAGCGGAGTATTTGATTAAGCAAGAGGGATCTTTAACATTCCGTCTATGGCATGTGGAATATTCTGTTCCAGGATGTTTTATCCATATAAGCCGGGTGTTTGTTTATCAGTTACTTGATTAAGCAGAGCCGACTACCTTTGCAAGAAGAAAAAAATATCTCAATATTTAAAAGTTTTGAAAAAAAAAGTGATTTTTAATAGATTTTGATGAATAACAAACCGTGTAACGCAACAGCCCATGTGAGCCAAGACCATCTGTGCCCATCTCAGTTTTTGTGATGAAAGGCTTTGGGTCAGTGCCGTACATAGTGCCCCCGCAGTGCAATTGGTTTGAGGGTGCACAATCCAGAAAAATAGCACTATAGGGGAAATATTTGTTATAGCTTACTGGGAGGGTGAGGGGCATACTTGCAAATCTTGCGGGCGAGTGCACCTAGGTCTATGTCGGCTACTGTTCTGGGGTGCAGGGCAGATGTTCCCGGAAGGCGGTCAGCCGAATGCGGAACTCCCAGGGTTTAGTTCCCAAGCATGCTTTGTACTCATTTTATCGACTTACTGAAGGTATGAAGTCGACTATGTCCAATTTTGGAGTAAAGCACCCCCACTGAGCCATTGTGCTTCAATAAATACATCGAATCAATATCAGTGAATACATACAAAAAATTTCCGAGAGCGATCATGAAAGGATCAGTAGTTACTGCAAATAATGTAAGACAATTTTTGGCCAAAATGTGCTGAAAAATGTTATAGCTTAACCATGGAGCGTTGATGGGTTAACTTGTAGTGAAAACAAACCACGGTTGGATCGGCGAGATTACACAAGGAATTAAAATATAATGAACTAGGTATGTAAGAACTTACTTTCCTTGCCGATCCTATACCTATTACAAAATGAGCGATCGGTTTTTGTTTTCAGTTTGCTAGCCCTCCCTCAGTGGTCAAGCCATGCTCAAGTTTTATTTAGCTACAAAGTTGGGTAATGCCTAAAATCATCATAATTTATATTGAACAAATCTTGATATTTTCATCATTAAAGGCGGGGTCACGGCAAGTTTTTATTCCACTTGATTAGGAAGCATTTAGTTATTTTTGTATTCAAAATTTGTTTGAAAAACTTTTTAAAAAAATCAATTTTAATGCGATTGAGTATAAAAATGAAAATCTATAAATAGTCCTAAAGTATGGCTGTTACAGGTGCAAACTGTTATACTGGACTGCCGTTTGCTTTAACCTTTTATGCCCCGACATATTAATTTAGTATTATGAATCCTTAATGGCTGGAATCATGCTGAAGCTTTTAAGTACCACTCCTTGTACTTCGCTGAGAGGCCGACAGATGGTACCTGCAATCGGAAAGTTTTCTTGGGGGCCCAAGGGGTAGGAAACCTTAGACCCCCAAAAATTTTTTTGCTCGGTAAAAATTTTTTTGATGTATTTACAACTCAAAAAAAAAAAAAAAAAACAAATAAAAAAAATGTGTAAAAATTCATTGTTAACTTAATTTGGGACATAAAGGGTTAAAATGAAATTGATTATTTTGAATCAAAGGCGACTATTTTAGCTAAAATGCAGGCAAAAATGATTCTTTGCAGTCAAGAAAAAACTGGCTACTATTTTTTCAAACTAACAGTTACTCAAACACAGAAACCCCTGGTTTTTTTTCCTCCTGTGGCGAAGGAATTGGAAAAAAAAATCGAATATTCGTTTATAAATTTACTCTCGAGGCACTTTCGAAAGAAAAAAAAAATCGCGGACACTTTGGGCATTTACTTTTTGAAAAATATTTGTTTTAGAAACTAGTAAAATGAAAAGTATAATAACATGTTCATGATCAAAAATGTGTGATGTTCTTATTCTTGTGCGAAAGTTCCGTTTTTAGTATTGCATTTTTTTAAAAAAAGGGTTAGTTTTTTGCGATCGCGATTTTTGCAAAGAATTTTTCCGCTACTACTACTTTTCTTAACTGTTGCTTTTACTTTGAATGACTGTTAATAACGTTGAAGTTGGGGAGGGTTAAAACATTCCCAAGAGGCCTTGCATTTAACATTATTAACAAATCCTAGGGACTGTTTTGACCAAAAAAAATTTTTCGTTCAGACGGTAATTCTGGCTGCGTGCGTAACATATATGGAAATATTTTTTATGATGAATTTTGGAAAAATTTAAGGACCAAACATAGAAATTTCAAGGGCCTGTATTTTCCTCCCTCCTTTCCAGACATGTGGGAATTATACTGGGATAGAAAACTAAATGGTTTTTTGACATACGATTTTTGTTCTGATTTCGGAAAACTTCAGGTTCCGAAGATTAAGAATCCAGCTAATTGGAGAGGCTTGTGAACCCTCCCTCCCCCGACGCAACACTTATTTTTGTGCCGAGAAGGACAAACAAATGAAGCACAAAAATTGACGCATAGAAGTGTTTCAATCCGGAAAATGCGAACGTACACCAAAGCGACAGGAGTCGCTTTCTCCATGTCTTCTCGAAGACGCACGGATGAACTCGTTATTCCTCCCTGTTGTGCGCACACCGAAGAGTCAAGTGACGCGCTTCAAATGCTGCGGTCGTGTCGCACGAATGCCCGCTTGATTCCCCGTGTGCTATCCAGGGAGCAAAGCAGCGTCTTGAGTCGCATCGTCCCAATCGTCCGATCACCAAACAAGATGGCCGACTATGAACACGCGAAGAATTAGTTTCTTGAGAACAACATTAAAATTCTAGTTAATCTTTACATCGTTTAGACAAACTATGAAGCATCCAAAAAAAGTTAAATTAAAAATTAAAGAGAAGAAAAAATGTTGGGGCGATATAGTGCTGGGGACCTGTATCGAAGTGTATCCGCTGTTTGCATAAAGCTGTTAATCGGCTATTTCCTCTCATTTTTTTAATTTTACGTTTGTCGGCTGCTTTATAGTGCCTGAATGTAAGGAGATTTAGATTAAAAAAGAACATTTGACAAAAGGGTGATTTTACGGTCAATGCGTTTTTTGTGTCCCCAAAGAAAAAATAATCTGTTAATTTCACACCATTATATCACTAGTAGCCGCTATTTTTATGATAGTAGTGGTAAGGGCCAGACGAATTTTCAATTTTTTGGGGGTTTATCGATACCAGGGGAAAATGCGTTGCCAGGGGAGTGACACTATTGGCAGAATTCTGGTGTGATTTACTATTATTTCACTTACTTATCGGTATAAAATCATAGTATGGACTCATTTCTATAAGACCTGTATTCAAAAAAATTTTCGCGTTGTAATAAAAAAAAAAAAAAAATAATAATCTTGAAAACACGACATGTTGCATACAAGTTGCACCGCAGATCCCAAATAAAAATACTTCCCGCATTATTTACGTTCATTCAAATTGCTTTCACAAGGGCAATTAAGATTAAAAAATGAAATTAATTACGCTTATTGTATTTCTGGGACAAGAAAGGCTTCTACTCCAGCTAGTTTTATATCTGGTCACTCATGGTGCAAGAAGACAATGATCCTCAAAGTCATGTGATTTTGCGATTTCTGCAATTTCAGAGTCAAATATTTCAATGTGCAAAATATCAACCACATATATCTTTATGTTTTTGGATACTACTCTTTAGTGGGTATTTACTGATATTTGCATTACAGTGGTACACTGTTGGAACAAGAAGATTTGGTCGGTCAAAGTTGAAAAAAAACCCTATTTTTCGTACAACTTTGAGTGACCTCTGACCTTTGCGCCAAGAGTCGCCCACAAATATTTATGTACTTACAGTTAGTGGGGATATAGTAGAATACAAAATAATTGTCAGTTTCATGGTTCTCTCCTAAAGCAAAAAGTATTGGCTTATCTAAGTTGGCATGTTATTATTGAAAAAAAAGAGCAAAGTCCAACTTTGACCTCCCAAAACGGAAAGAAAAAAAATATTTTTGCAAAAATAAAAAAACACGTGTTTAATAATTTTAAATAAAGACTATATTCTGAAATTTTCAGCAAAATAAAAAATGTCGAGTTTTTTGACTGCCTGATTCTTAAAAAAAAGGCTCTTAATGCACTGTGATGATTCGTGCGGTCCGTTGTTTTGATGTTACAAATTGAAAAGCACGAGAACTGACAATGTCGCAAATTTGGACCCAAATATTCAGATACTGGTTTCTGAAGAACAGATGCATTTGATGAAATAAGCATCAAATAATGAAAACAACAGTTTTTGGTTTGCAAATCGTCTCTTTTCTATATTTTCCCATGTTATTTAGAAATTTTTTATAATATTTGAAATTGTACGTATGTTTTCGGCCTACGAGAAGTATTTTAATATAAGGTGTGCCCACGTGTAAAAAAAGGTTGGGCACCACTGCACTGTGCACTCAGGGCCCGATTAACTTGTGAAGTCAGAAGTTCAGCCTCACTTCGAGAAGGCACATTTTGCCCCCATTTTGTTTGCAGTATATTTTTTTAAAGTCTCCGCACAGTGAAACAAAACTCACAAATGCTTAAGGTATATTTTTCAAAATCGGCCAACCGGAATTCAAATTAAAAGTTATCCCCCCCCCCCCCATTTAAAAGTACATTTTAAAGCAAAAACTTGAACTTTGAAGTCATTTTCGGGCCCCCTGAAAATTCTTAAGGGTCGCTCAAGCTTCTCGAGCCTTAGGTAATCAGGTCCTGTGACTACACTTTAATATTCATTTGTAATTAATATCGTAACTTACGCATGATTCATTGATTTAACTCGACTAGAGTTACCGGGAAACACGAATGGTTCAAAAAACACGTTGAAGAATTTTCTTTTTAAAATATACCTTAAGCATATATCACCCTCTTTTTATTTACTGTGAAATGCAAATATTGTTTTCGTTTCTTAATTTCTAATGAGTTAGGTTTTTAGCTCTTGGCAAATCTAGTGCGATCCCCCCGATATGGTGTCCAGTCTTTCATGTGCCATGTGCCACCATTTGGAGCAGGTTTCAATAACATATTTTGATGGCAAGTACGTCCTTTCGGATTTTTCCCAGGGGAGGGAGGGCAAGGGGTATATTTTTAATTTAAATTATACCAGAAACGACAAAACCACACCCATTTATCTGTAAGTACATTTATTTTCAAAGCGGGGGGGGGGGGGGTAATTGACTCCCCCTGATCGCCCAGAAGACTGTCCTGTTTGATGGCCAGTCTTCCAGCAGATGCCTGGCACCTGGGTTCCCACGATGCAAAATTGAGCCAGGAATTTCAATTTTACATCTTAAGAATTTGATTTAGCCACAAAATTTATCACATTTGGCTACAAAAAACATTTCAACTTCTGCCAATTTGGTGCAAAATCCATAATTCGCTATTTTCATTGGTCGGCCATTTATCAATGGGAGACTTTTCAAGAGCAAATGTTGTATTAAAACGATATATGTATTTTGCTTCACCAAGTCTGGCGTTGATTGTCGGTGAAATGTATTACTCTGTTTCGGTTTTCATAATAAGAGAAATCTGTATGTAAAATTGCCACTGAAATTGCACACCCATCCAAAGGTTTTAAAGCACAGCAACATTCGTCCTGAATTGATCGCTTAAGAAACGATGATTATTTACATGTTGTTAAGCGATTAACGAGAGAGAGAGATGAGACGAACTAGTAGTACTTCGAACTATCCATATGAAATTGCTTTGTTTGCTGTCTTCTTTTTCTTCGGATCCTTTTAATTAGGTAAGACTCTTATTTTTTCTAGTTTGTATAGAACGTAATGAATTTCTTAAAGACAGATTAGTTAAGTTACTGAAGCTAAATAAGAAATACATACATTTAGTCGGACTAATTTGTATGATGTTTATGAATTTTTCTATAGTTTTGTATGGCGTTTTCCCGCTGTTTAAGAAATGTTGATTGGTAGACACGAGGGAACAGGAGGCAGATCTAACAATACTTTGGAGCCCTCCCTATCTATTCTACCTCTTTAAGTTAACTCGAAATAATGCTCAAAGTCTCCCCAGTAAGGGAGGGTACTATCCTACAAATGGATCTTGTATATAGCGTCTTGTGTTAAGCTTTCTTGGATAGGCGGGGGGGGGGGGGGGTAAATAAAAATTGTTAATTTTTATTATTTTGTTAAAAATACCGGATTTTTTCGTGTTATGCATAGTCATAGAGCCCTTGCCCTTATTGGCCTGTGTGGTAATCAGGTTTTGACCGGGTGGCATTACCTGCCCCCCCCCCCCATAAAACATTTACACTAGATACAAGGCTTTTGAGTTAAATTGGATAAAATCTATATGAACTATAGCTCTTAGATCAGTGGTTCCCAAACTTTTTCAGGTCGCGACCCCTCTCTAACGAACTAAACCCCATATGCCCCCCCCCCCCTAACGTAACTCCATATTTAATTTTTCAAAATTCTAGTCCTAAAATTGCAGTTTATACTATCTCTAGTGATATTAGAAGAAGATGTTCATGGAATTTCATGAACAGCTTGAGGCCGGAGATTTTTTTAAGGAAATTTCTCGAAATTGAATTCTTAGATATAAAGTTTTAGACATGAGGAAAGAGGGGGGGGGGGGGGGCGCTCTCTAATATTTATAAAATTAAGTTTTATAAGAAAACGCAGTTGTAGACAATTTTTGTTGATTTGGAGTTAAGGAATGGTGTTCGGTACTCTCCACCGGAAAACTGAAGTTATAACAATGCAATTATAAGGCCATACATTTGATATATCTGAAAAAGAGTTTGGGTTCAGAGAGACTCTCCCGGAAATTTTAGAAATTGGAGTTTCCAGAACGACATTTTAAATTATTTTTAACAATGTGTGCGTGGGGAGAAGGAGCACTTCCCGGGAAATTTTTCGAAATTTAAAGTTAAAAATACACAAAAGTAGTTTATCTTTGATGACGAGGGGAAATGTTCAGACTCTCCCCCGTACTTTTTGTTCCGAAATTTATGCCCTAAAAATGCAGTTTTAGACGATCTTTAACTATGTATAGAGAGGACGGTAGACACTCTCCTTTTTTTTTTTTTCCAAATTGAAGTTCTAAAATTCCAATTGTTGGTTACTATTCAAAGTTAAAGGACATGATTTTGTTCAGAACTCTTCCCGGAATCGTTTCTGATTTAATTCTTTAAAAAAACGCATCAGGCAAAGAGATGGGGTGCAGAGACTCTATACCAGAAATTATTCGAAATAGTTCCAAAAATGTAATTTTAGACGATTTCAGTTGAGGTTTGGAAGAGGTGAAATCAGGTAAAGTTGCAGGGATTGAAGTAATTAAACCGAAATTTAAGATAATCTTAGAAGACGTTGGGGAGATGAAGGGCTGTAGTTAAGGGGGGGGGGCGGATAGTGATGCAGTCCCATTGATCTTCTGGATTCAACATTGTGCTCAACTTTGGATGCTACTTATAAATTGATTCCATTTTTTCACTATTAGTTTTTAAACTATATAATAATATTTTTTTAAATTTTATGATAATGTCACGATCCCATGATAAATGCTTTCCCAATTTCTCATGAAGTCGAGACCCCATTTGGGGTCGCGACCCACAGGTTGGGAACCAATCTTCTAACAACTGTTTTAGAATGTTGACTACAGGTACAACGAATTTAATCAAGTTGCAATATGATTATACACTGGCAAAGAAAAGTTGTTGTTTTTATACAGTATAATACTGGCAGCAGAGGATCCAGTTTAAAACTGTAAAAGCACAGTAATAAAAATAAACTGTAAAATTAGCTATTTTACAGTTTATTACTGTAAAACCTTGCAATTTTACAGTTTATTACTGTAAAATTAACTGTATTCTACTGTAAAACATCTATTTTTTACAGTGTAAAGCTACTGTGTTTCGTGTTTGGTGCATTTTTAATACATTTTATTGTATCTCTTGATTTCAATGTTGCTTAGAAATTAAATAACATAAAATTGAATTTACAAAGACTTTTTTTATTTTCCAATTTAAACTTAATAAAATATTGAAGTGATTTTTGCGACGATAGTTTACATTTCACAATCAAGGAAAATTTTACTCACAGAACTGAAGTTCAAACTGATATGTTTTTCGCTCTGTAAAACCATAAATGTTCCGCTTTTAGTAATAGTTGCAACAGTATTAGTTGAGCCGTGGTTTCCAACTTGTTTAGGTGGTAGAAAATTTTAAAATAGTCCTCGATTTATAACAAAATAAATTTAGCAAACCACGGGGTGAAGACACGACCTGTTTTGGCTGAAAATTGGTCACGTTTGTTTGGCGAGCCATGTTGATCGTATCTAAATTCTCAGCAATTTAAATTGTTCATTTCGCGGAATAAGTACATAAAATATACACGACCCACACTGATATAATTTTATTGATTTATCGTTTTTATTGTATTTTAAACCTTGGTCTTCCAAAATAGCATGTGAATAAATTTCTGAAAAAAAGCTTTCGTGAATATATTCCAGTGGTCACTGAATTAGTTAAACTAATCCAAGGGCGTATATAAGGGGTGGGCCCGGGCCCCTCCCAAAATCAAGGAAAAATTGTCCCGAAATAATTTTGAAATATGTTTTCAAAAAGGAAAGGTTCCGAATGTCTCCCCCTTTCGCTTCACATCA
Source organism: Uloborus plumipes (assembly GCA_038373865.1). NCBI lineage: Eukaryota > Metazoa > Arthropoda > Arachnida > Araneae > Uloboridae > Uloborus > Uloborus plumipes. Next base: position 71,058 of record JAXGGA010005703.1, read on the forward strand.
ACAAAGATAATTTAAAATTGCAGTCAAGAGCCTCAACGCGAAAAAATTTCCAGGAGAGCCCTCAAACACTTTTCTATCATTTAAATTTCGAAAATTTTCTGAGAAATAGCACCCTACCCCCTCAATTTCTTTCAACGAATTATAGCATTAATTGCGAATTTAAAACTTCAATGACACAAAATTTCCGGTTTTGTCATAAGTGTGCGTATGAAATGGGTCTACTGACATCTAACTGTTTGATGTTCCGAGTTTTATTTGCTTACCTGTATCTATTGCTTACCATTGTACAGAGTGTTCATTTTTTAAAATGTAACTTAGCCCCTTCATCCTCCAAGCCCTTCAATTATAACGTGGATTATCTTTCATTTTCCGTGTTTGCCGTATCCTCTCGAAAACAATTAAATATATTTAGATTTAAAATGCTTTATATGACCAGTGAAGCTCGTTTTTATATGAGATCGGCAATCAGAGGAAGGGGTTGTTAAAATTTTTAATTTATCTTAGTACTTGTAAAAATTAAACGATCATTTTAATCATTATGTTGATTAAAGTATAATAGTAAGGAAGAATAGTAATAAATTTCAAATAAGTGATACATAAAACACGTTAAGAGTAGAAATTAGTTAATCTCGATAAGTTGACACCCGCTTAGCTCCGCATACTTTCATGTTCCTTTGGGGCGTCGAGTTATCAAGGTGCCGCTGAACTTCACAAAATAGAGATATTCAACCAGAATTTTACAGCTAGTGCTAATTTATTTGAACATTTATTTATTTATAGCTAATATAGCTCCTTCTTAAAACGTATTTTTAACCCATGACGCAACAAGGAAGGGAAGTTTGACGCATCTGTGTATCTGTCGATCTGTGTATCTGTCCGATTTTGAAATTTTTTTTTTTTTTTTTGTTTGAAAGGTGAAGTGAACGAGAGTGTTTCAGCTAGGTCGCGTCTTCTGATGACATTAATTAACAAAGATATTAATTTAAAATCTTTAAAAGTTTTTCCTAATTTTTGAAGCGTTAACATAGTTGAAAATTTAAAACAATGGAATCAAAAGAAAGAAAAATAAATCTACGTCTGATAAGAGGTGTTTGGAAGTTCCATGAAAAAAAGAACTCGAATTATAACGTTTTTAGAAAATGAGTCTAATAGGGCTTAAATTTACACGATTGGAAACCGATGTCGTTAGAGCCGCTATATAGACAGGCCGGCGCATCAAGATTGAGTTTCACCACTTTGGATCCAATTCCTTAACTTTTACTTTCAAATTTTCATTGTTGCGGAGTAGGGTTACCAGAAAAAAGTTTTGGCACATTGCTAAGCTTTGCCAAATCCACGTGCCGCTAATAATTGCTCACAGTGAAAAATTACCAAAACGCGATTACTAGCCAGAAAAGACAACCACTCAAACACACAAACACGTGCTGGATCCAAAGTGGTGAAACTTAATCTTGATGCGCCGGCTCGTCTATATAGTGGCCTTAGATGTCGTTGTTGGCGACGTAGTCCAGTCAAATTAGACATTAAAATCGCAAATCCGGATGTAGTTCTGAATTTTTAATATGTTGTTTGGGTCCCTTTGGGTAGTGTAAATCTAAGTTTGCACCTTTCTAAAACCTGTGCTCGCTGCGAAACTCGCGAAAAACTGCAAAATTTTCCGACATTTTTCAGTTTTTCCTTTATAACTCCTAAACTATGCAACTTTTAATTATACAAGTGAATACCCATTTTAAAGAACACTAAATTTGCAACAATTTAAGCTCAAGTGGAGTTCTGTAGGACGAATAGTTCAGGAGATATCGTACTTCGAACAATGGAGTTTTTTTGCGAAAAGTGAAAAAATTATGCTTCGACCATATTTTGGACCAAATATCGACATAAATTCCTATTTTACAAGGCAAAAAATGGACATATAATTACAACACATTTAATCAGCTTTCACTCAAGCCCAAACAATAGTCTGTAGGTTCAATATTTCATTTACAATCGCGAAAAATAAATATTTAAAATTTTGAAAAATGAGCAAAATCGTTTCCTAATTAGAATAGGAGGGCAGTAGACAGTAAAAAATTGCGTAGAAGAGTATTAAAAGGGTAAAACTGTATTAAAATGTTATTTTAAAAATTAAAAAAAAAAACTTTGCAGGTCTTTTTCACTCATTTTTTTGCTATTTTTATGATGGTTCTTGTTGGCTGTGGTCTTATCCTGACTGTTTCAGATTTTCCCCTCTCACTCCTGAACTATGCAACTTTTGATGATACGTGTGCATACCCATTTTGAAGATCATTAAATTTGCAACAATTTAAGCTCAAGTGAGGTTCTGTAGGATGAATAGTTTAGGAGATATCGTACTTCAACAATTTGTCATTTTTGCGAAAAATTAAATAAATATGCTTCGATCATATTTTGAACCAAATATTGACATAAATTCTTATTCTACAAGACAAAAGATAGACATTTAATTACAGTACATCTAATCAGCTTTCATTTAAGCCTAAAAAGAAGTCTGTAGGTTCAATATTTCATTTACAGTTGTGAAAAAACAAATATTCGGAAATTGAAATTATTTTTGAGAAATGAGAAAAATTGTTTTCTAATAAGAATAGGAGAGCACTGGACAATAGAAAAATGCATAGAGTTGTATAAAAAGGGTAACACTGTATTAAAATTTTATTTTCATAATTTAAAAAACCTCACAGGTGAATTTAGTTCAATGTTTTTCTTTTTTTTTCTTTTGGGGGTCTTTATTAGCTGTGGTCTTATTGCGAGGCTGCAGAAAAGGAAGGTTGTCTTTGTTTTGGATCCAGATGTTCATTTAAATACGGAAAGAATTGTTACAACTTCCTTGCCATTCACGTTCTCGGAGATGAAGAAAATACAAACATCTTGAGACAGAATGAAGACCACATTCTTTCCTGCAGCTTAGCTATAAGACCACAGCTAATAAAGGCCCACAAAAGAAAAAAAAAGAAAAACATTGAGCTAAATTCACCTGTGAGGTTTTTTAAATTATGAAAATAATATTTTAATACAGTGTTACCCTTTTTATACAACTCTATGCATTTTTCTGTTGTCCAGTGCTCTCCTATTCTTATTAGAAAACAATTTTTCTCATTTCTCAAAAATAATTTCAATTTCCGAATATTTGTTTTTTCACAACTGTAAATGAAATATTGAACCTACAGACTTCTTTTTAGGCTTAAATGAAAGCTGATTAGATGTACTGTAATTAAATGTCTATCTTTTGTCTTGTAGAATAAGAATTTATGTCAATATTTGGTTCAAAATATGATCGAAGCATATTTATTTAATTTTTCGCAAAAATGACAAATTGTTGAAGTACGATATCTCCTAAACTATTCATCCTACAGAACCTCACTTGAGCTTAAATTGTTGCAAATTTAATGATCTTCAAAATGGGTATGCACACGTATCATCAAAAGTTGCATAGTTCAGGAGTGATAGGGGAAAATCTGAAAACAGTCAGGATAAGACCACAGCCAACAAGAACCATCATAAAAATAGCAAAAAAATGAGTGGAAATGACCTGTAAAGTTTTTTTTTAATTTTTAAAATAACATTTTAATATAGTTTTACCCTTTTCTACTCTTCTACACATTTTTCTACTGCCCTCCTATTCTTATTAGGAAACGATTTTGCTGATTTTTCAAAATTTTAAATATTTATTTTTCGCGATTGTAAATGAAATATTGAACCTACAGACTATTGTTTGGGCTTGAATGAAAGCTGATTAAATGTGCTGTAATTATATGTCCATTTTTGACTTGTAAAATAGGAATTTATGTCGATATTTGGTCCAAAATATGGTCGAAGCATAATTTTTTCACTTTTCGCAAAAAAACTCCATTGTTCGAAGTACGATATCTCCTGAACTATTCGTCCTACAGAACTCCACTTGAGCTTAAATTGTTGCAAATTTAGTGTTCTTTAAAATGGGTATTCACTTGTATAATTAAAAGTTGCATAGTTTAGGAGTTATAAAGGAAAAACTGAAAAATGTCCGAAAATTTTGCAGTTTTTTGCGAGTTTCGCACAGGTTTAGAAGCACAGGTTTTAGAAAGGTGCAAACTTAGATTTACACTACCCAAAGGGACCCAAACAACATATTAAAAATTCAGAACTACATCCGGATTTGCGATTTTACCCCTTTTTTTGCATAGATTGACTGGACTAACGAGGAAAGAAATCTCAATGATTTAAAATGTTCACCTGTTGCCAGTTTCTATTTGTTAACAATTAAAATACTTGTAATTGGTTTTAGTATAAGGATTTTCCATTTTCCCTCTTTATTTTGCTTTTGCGACTAGCAAATTTTACAGTAAGGATTATCTTTCATTTTCCGTGTTTATCGTATCCTCTCGAAAACAATTAAATATATTTAGATTTAAAATGCTTTATGACCAGTGAAGCTCGTTTTTATATGAGATCGGCAATCAGAGGAAGGGGTTGTTAAAATTTTTAATTTATCTTAGTACTTGTAAAAATTAAACGATCATTTTAATCATTGTGTTGATACTTGATTTACCCCAGAAACACGTCTGGAAACAATGAAATGGATGAATAATTTTGAGTGATTATTTTCCCCCAGAGTCAGATAACTGACATCAATTTGTAAACTTCAACGAAATTTCAAAATATTTGTAAAATGTTTCTAAAATAACATGGGAAAATATGGAAAAAGGAAGATTTACAAACCAATTAACTGGTTGTTTTCATTACTTGATGCTTATTTTATTACATGCATCTGTTCTTCTGAAACTAATATCTGAATATTTGGGTCCAAATCTGCGACGTTGTCACTTCTCGTGCTTTTC
>JAXGGA010005704.1:0-75890 GCA_038373865.1 Uloborus plumipes
CCTTTGTGCTTGGCGTCCTTCACGTACCCGTTCTGTTTTATTTCATCGTCCATCTTCATGTTTGGAGATATTTTTGAAGAACAACGGTTTTAAAAAGCAGCCAACCTTCCTTTCTTCATGCAAAAGATCAAGTACGAAAGACGTAGATGGTGACTGAAGTTATGGAACTGGGCAACTTATCGATAAATTGAAGCAAATCGTATGAGCTGTTGAGGATATTGACAGGAAATGAGCCTTGCGTCAAGCTTTTTTTTTTTTTTTACTTGGATATACTTCAAACTGGTAAATCTGGAAGTATAATCTTTTCACAGCCTTTAACGAAGTAATCGTGTGTTATTTTATTGCGATTTGTTGAAGTTGTTAAAAAAAGTCATACATAATTTCGATGATTCTCCAGCTCTTCTTAAACAGTACTTTCTATAAAATGAACCAATAGGTCGTGCCGGAACACAGAGGCAAAAAGCTTGCTGTTTGAATACCAAGATGACTTTGACTAGCTCAACTAAATCACCATAACCTCTTGAGGATAATGAGGAAAAAAAAATCTGATAGGGGAACTCGCATTTCAAGATAAAAATTTCCTGTTCGCTTGAAAGATTGGAGGCGGTGCTTGTGGTATGACGAAAGATGCTCATTAAGCTATTCCCAGTACAGAAGTAAATCGGTATATTTAAGGACCAGCCTTTATTTTATTTTTCTTACCACGGTTTTTCAGCGTGAATGTTTTCTCGAAAAGCGTGGTCCATCAGTCAGTCACTAAATAGAATGACCTGATGTTTTTATAGCTATTTTTAAATATTTTGTCGCACCACGTTTAATAGACTGATGTGGTGTCTACATGACCTGACCCCTTTGTATTTAGTAGTTGATAAGATAGTGTCTTTGGTAGTTTGAGTATGAATGTCAGTTATAATGAAAGCTATAAATAATGGCGACGAATGAATATTTTTAGATAGTCTTATCTTTAATTATATACGTTTAGAGACTTTCTTCAGGGATGAGTTTACTATTTCTTCAATGAAAATGCATTTCACTTCTCAATGAAAAGTAAAGATTTATAAACTTAATATTTTAACAGTCAAAGGAGCTTTCAATTTTTATTTTTATGTTTTTATATTCGTTCAAAATTAGTAAATTAGCGAAAAAGAAAATAATTATCTTTTTATGAAAATAGTCATTTTTCAAAATGTTGAGTGTTATGTTTCATCAATTTCTAATGTTGGGGAGAAACGATGTGGACAGTAGAATACTAATTACTTTAACTCTCTATATACACTTAACTTTTTTAGCAGAAACAGCACGACGTTGCGACGGCCGTCGCAGATTGTTGTGCAAGCCTGCAGACTATTTCAGAGTTAGGTTTTTTTTCGCTTTCTGTAAGAATTTCTCAAATTCAAAGCGGAAAAAATAGCTCGAAGTGAAAAAAGGAAAAAAAAAAGCTGGTATTTAAATCACTTGCTTTCGCCCATCTATTAATTTTTGCTTAATACAATTTATACACGAAAATTTTGAAAATGGTTCATGTTCATTATCAATTTATCAAATAAATATTCTTGCATTTTATGAGAGTTTAAAAAACTTTCAATTGAATTCTACAACAAATTTTTAATAGAAACGTACTAAATTTCCGAAAAAAGAAAGAAATAAAGAAATACCACTGAAAAGACACTTTATGCTTCCCCATATTAAATTTTCATATATTCATCACAGACATTATTGGAGTGAGCCTTGCGAGTAAATTGTTCAAATTTAACACGAGATATTTATTTATTGGACAAAAGGATTTAAGTGATTAAGGACACGTAGAACCCCGTGAGAGTTCCCCCGGGCTCAGATGAGACATATTATGTTTACTACATTATGCGTCAGGCAATAAGACTGCGATACCAATAGCTCAATTGTTAACCCCCGCCCCCTCCCCGAACAACTTTTGAATGAATTTCATCGATTTGTTTCTTCGAAAGATCTAGGCGAGGCCATTGGAACAACTTTTCGTTCAATTTTCAACAGTTACCCCCCTATTAGCCCCCTATTAAATTTCGACTGAAAAGTTTGATTCGAACAAACTTTTTGGTTGTTGTTGTTGTTGTCGAGAGAGGCATACAGTATCCCGATTATCCACTTAATTGGGTTGCACGTTTTTCGCGGATAATCCGAAAAAAGCATGAAATAAGGGATAAAGAAGATAAAAAAGTCTTTTGCTTAAAAATAATTACATTGCACTTCAAACGTGATACGTTACAAACAGTGACGATAGGTACGACATAAAATATTATTTGTATTTGAGGTTCTCAAGCATATAAAACCTATAAAGAAGTGGTACTTACGATAACGGCCAGGTAAAATAATTTGTTGGATGAAGCACACCGCATTCATGGGTAAGAAATGAAAAGAAAAAACAGAATTTAAATTCGTGCTTTTTCGAAAAAATCAGTTAAATGTGTCAGAAAAAAGCAGTCGAAAACCTTGTACGATAATTGAAGTTAAAAATACAAGACAACGTGTCTAAAAGTACAAATAAAATATTAAAAAAGAGTTTTCAAACTCTTTTTTAATATTTTATTTGTACTTTTAGACACGTTGTCTTGTATTTTTAACTTCAGTTAAATATGTTTGTTTCTTGCTACGAAATTTTTGCTCGATAACTCAGAATTCGTTTCTGTATTTCGTTTTTAGAAATCACGGGGTTTCTTGTATTATAGGATGTCATGCTTCAGAAAGCTCGAAAAATCGTATTTAAGGGGGGGGGGGGAGGGTTGGATGAAAAAAAAAACAAGCTAGTCTAGTGACCTTTTTGGATTATTTTATTACATGTCTGAACATGAGAAAAAATACTTTTGTAAGAGAAAAATGCATCAGCACCCGATTTTATGCACATTTGTGCAGCTACTGTTTTTAATCGGCGGACGGATAGAACTCATAATTTTCACCTTAAAAAAAAAAAAAAAAACACCGATTTGATTTTCATATTTTTCTAACTAAATAACTAAATAACGCAAAAAATAAAAAAATGAATGTTTTTGCAGGTTTGAAAAACAGTGCTTTTGGACAAAAATAAAAACTACTTCAACTTGCAAAAAAATTGTTCAAGATATATTTTTCGGGAAAGCTTTCAGTTCAAATGGGAGAAAAATAAATATAAATTAAAATTGTATTTATTTATTTATTTATTTTTTCGTTTCAGATGAAAATTGTGAGCTTCATCTTTCCTGCCAGTTGAAAACAGCAGTTGCAAGAATGCATAAAAATCGGTTGCCCATAAGAATATTTTTCTCCTACAAAACTACTTTTTCCTTTGTGCAGACATGTTATAAAAAAATCTAAAATGTTCGCTAGACTTACTTGCTTCTTTTCATTATTAAAAAAATCCCCAAAAAATCGATTTTTTTCGAGGCTTCTGGATCAGAAACTTCATTTTGTTTGTGCAAGGCTTCACAAGATAGCGTCTTATACAGGCTGTTTCATTTGATCAAAATCCTTGGGATAAAAACGGTGGTAATTGTCCAGCGACATCTATCGAAGTTATGGTAACTAACATTAAAAACAAATCAGATAATAAAAGACAAAATTAAAAGTTAATTTGTTGGCGACAATTTGGCATTCAGCTCTATTTTAATATATTTTAACTTTATTTAATAGCTTGTTTTATTTGTTGGTTTATTCTGCATTTTAACGGCTTATTTTTAATTAGTTAGCGAATTATTTTTCATTTTAATTGCGTCTAATTATTAATTAACTTTGAAACGACACTGGCACTGCAGAGGGATAAATGGCGAATCTATTCACTAAGTGAGCTAATACTACCAACGGGTTGCTATTGAGATTTTTAAATTTCAGTCCACAGTTCGCCATGATACAGTTGGTCGTCGCAATATTGTAGTTTTGCTTATTTTTTTCGTAGTATTGCTCTTTAGTACCAAGCGATTATATATACTCATTTCGTTGTTACTAAAAAAATTAATATGTTTTGTTGTCAATCGTCTTTCCGTTGAACACCATTGCTTCATTACAATACATTTCATTCAGTGGCATCAAAATGAAATGTCTCGACGAATAGATTCGCCATTTATCGCTATCAAAATGAACATCTGAGCTTTTGCGTAGCAATTAAGATCGTGTGAGCAACAATAATGAAACAAAATAGTAAATAGAACAATTATTATTTCATTTCTACAGTTTCCTTTATCGTCTGCGAAATTAAGCGTATATTTTATTAATGCAGAGACGTCAAAATTGAACGCCATTGCTATATGTTGCTAATTTAAAGAAAGTGAACAGATGAATGAATGTCGTATTACTGAATCATGAGTTGTGACCAACTTTACCTGAAAAGGGAATTTATTTCCCTTAAAAAGCAGGACTAATAAGGCCTTCGGCATCAATTCACTTTGTACTCCACTTCAGTTAACTATGTCAATACTTTTTAACCCTTAAACATAAACTTTTTAACCCCTAAACATCACTTTTCACATCAGCAGAAAAAATATACTAATAAATGTAAACAAACATTTGGGTGGTGATTGTTCAGTGCTCTCTAGCGGGCAAATCTTCACCATTGATGTTTTGAGTCATGATACAGCCTGTATAAAACGCTATCTAGTGAAGCCTTGGTTTGTGTAACTAAATTATAATAGAATGCCTTAATTAACATGGGATGAAACATTAACGTAAAACAAATTAATACTTTATTCAAATCATGACCTAGCGCAGTGATGGCCAACCCGCAGCACGCGTGCCACAATGTGGCACGGCAGAGCAGTATCAGTGGCACGCGAAGACCTTTTTGAAAAAATTCTAAAATTGAGGAAAAAATGTCGATCCGAAAAATATCGATAAAAACTAAAACTCGTACACTGATAAATATATAATGATATTATGTCAGGAGACTGGTTTATAAATTGTCTGACCTACTACATTGCAAAGTATTTAGCATTAGCTTCGGACATCCAACGAAAGCTGTGACATTTCAGACAATGCTTTGTAAAGCATATTTTGTGCTTAACGCGAATGAAACTTTCAACGCTGCAAAATGGATTCTTGATCTGAAACAGTTTCAGCTACGGGTGAGGAAATTTTTTTTAAAGAAAAGTTAACTTTGGAACTGAAATTAAGAAACCATATTGGATAAAATTCGGTATGGTTGCACAAATGAAGCCTCTTAAATAGTTTTTGTTACATTACTTGAAAATTATTTGGGAAACAAACTTTAAAAGTACCATTGAATTATCTGTCACAAGCTCCTTTGCCAAGGGATGATACTTTCCTTCTGTTGGAGACCCTGTAGCGTTCACTGTATTAACAAAATACGAATTAGAGCTCTGAATGTTTTGTGAACTTTTCCCAAGAGAAAGAGAAGTATATGGCAATTCACTCATTTATTGAAATGTGCGATAGCAATAAAAAAGAAAAATACTCATAAGAGGTTAGAATTTTAGGAAGTGTGTTTTATAAAATATCTGGAAGGAAAGTAATGAGAGCCTGCTACTTAGGAATGAAGATTAGCAATTGAAATTATTTATTTCATCTCTTACTTTCTATCCAGCGTTTAAATAATTTAAATTCGAGATTGTGCAGAAAAAAGTTTCCTAAACCAGTATAGGCCATATACATTCTTTTATAATGAAATTTCGGTTTCTTTCTCCCTACTGTGGAGAAAAAAGAATAAAACAGTTAAAATGTATACTGAAAGTAGAAACCCAAATCAAATAATTCTCCCATGTTATATTTAGAAAATTTTACATCTATTTGAAGTATTCATTCATTGTTAGGTTTGCTGATTTTCAAGATGATAAAAAAAATGCCGCTCTTTTCAAATTCTTTGTCTGTTTCTCTGCAAGACACTGTTGTTACCCACCTGAAATCCAAAGCGGAATTACTGACCTTTTGCAATGGTTATCAAACGTAAGCGAGCTTACTTCAACAGTAAGTCATAAACGTTGTATAGAAATTTAGAAATTTGTACCAACAATTTTTTTTCACATTTACACATTTTAGCCGCCTGGTGCTGTTGAAGATTTGGTTCAAAATATGTTTCCGAACAAATCTTTTTTGTTATGACTGCATAAAAATCTTAATACCGTTGAATATTAATTGATAGCACTTAAAACACTTAAACTTCTTAGCATTCTCAATAACTAGTCCTAAACTTAATGACTTGGTAAAAAGGTACAGACTCATAAACCACATTAAGTATTGACTGTTTAATTTTTAGAATAAAATATTTCATGGCATTTGTTTATATTTTAAGCATAGCCCAACTGGCAGAACCTATAAAAGTTTTAATTAATGATTACTCTTATGTTCAGGCTTGTTTTAGCTTCATTATTTTAATTTCAATCACTCAGATTTATGAGATTTTTTTTATTGAAGTAAGAATCACATAGTCCGCCAACAAATAATCTATTTTTGACTTTTTAAAAATTTTCAGTTAGTTGAAAAAATACAATGTTGCACGCTGAACTTTTTCTCTTCATATAATGGCACTCTCCCTAAAAAGGTTGGCCACCACTGACCTAGCGCTACAGATCACCAAAATTAGCAGTCGTTCCAACTTGGGGAAAAATCATGTCCCCCGTGAATCATGGCAACATTAGTTTATTCAATTCAGACATTATTCTTCTGTTTCGGATGTCAGTCAGTTGAAAGTCCTATGATGTGAGTTACCCGGAAGTTGTAGCATGCACCTTCCTTATTATTCTTTAATTGTCATATTTTAGTCACGTTGTTATCTTATTATGATAATTTTGTTAGTGGTCGTATACACGAAGACGCAAATACAGATATTTCCGCAATTTCCAACCATTTCCTTTACGAAGAAAATAAAGCATGCACTTTGATAAAAGAACTATTAGTATAGCTTATTCAAGTAGTACATTCCATGACTAGTGATTGCAATTCTGGACGAAAAATGAAGCACCCGTATTCGCTATTTTTTAAAACTAGATACCGGAATAACGGTATTAAGAATTTCTCAGAAAAAAAAAGAAAAAAAAAGGAAAAGAAAACATTGATTCATAGCTGAGACAGCACACTAATACCGATGACCACAAACCTTTTTTTGAAGAAATATTTTGTTTACTTCATAATATTTGAGACAAACATTTAAAAATATATATCTTGTACAGTATTACTGCAATTGATGGTTAGAATAAATTATTCATAGCACAATGCATTCGTAATTGTACTTGAAACTGACTTTTACAAAAGGCAATGGAGTGATCAAAGAAGTGGAAAAACTAAAATCAAGATGAGCATTAACGCACGAATATGCAATTCATCAGACTAACTAGTGATAAAATATCCTTCGTAATCTTTCCACAGCTTTCATCCATTGATATTCCACTAAATCGTGTTTTTGAAGTTAATACCAAAAATACCGGTATTTTACATTGCCAAATACCAGTATTATGAAATTGCAAAGCATCTCGAAATATCGGTATTCAGTATTACAATCACTATCCGTAACAACAACCACGGGAATTTATTTTCTAGTTGCAATGTTTTTTTTTTCGACTATATTCAATGCTTACTCACAGTAATATACTCAATTACTTGTTGTTTGACTAGAAAAAAAGTTAGCTGGTTTAACAGTAAAATCTAGTAAAGTAAAAAATAATAATAATTTAGAGTTGGATTTGCTGAGGGGTTGACGCTCCCCTTCACTAGTTTTGGGATTAATATACAATAATTTAAGGTATCTTTAAACCATTCTGTCTAACTTTGCAAATTTCACTTTTTCAGTGTACATATTCAAAACAGCGGTGCCCTTCCTCCAACAGACACCTGGCGCATCCACTCTCCAATTACCGCAAATGGCTTCCAAGAATGAGAGCCCCCAAGAACAAGAAAAATTCCACTGAAAACCACCCTAAAAATTTCATTGCCGCAGGCTGCGCCATATCCCTCCCCCTCCTTTACCTCCGGTCCTTAAGTTGGGCAATAGGCATGCGTGATCAAATAAAAGTATAGAATATCCAACACTGCATGCTGGTAAAAAAAAAAAAAAAAAAACTAACACATAGATCAGCTTTGCGGGTCGTGAGTTATCCAATGGGCACCCCTGCATTGGAGTAATGTTTCAACGACCTTATAATGGAAAAAAAAAAAAAAAACTTGTTATTATCTGATTAGCACATAAGTATCACCGATAACTGCAAAAAACAGAGAAATAGAAAGAAAAATGACTCAATTTTCATTTGAATCCTTTGGGAATTTTTATTTTGCGCATCATGTTACATTTAGAATATAACTGATGTCTGAACAAAAATGCACATTAAATGGTTCAACTTTACAAATAACGAAACTTTACACACATTATATTTTATTCCATCTTATATAAGATAGATTTCTATCAACAACTTTGGACGAAACCGTCATGCAAGCAATAGACAGGGCTTTTGTCCATTTGTTATCCATTGTATTTATCACGTTTGATGCTTTTCGAGCTTCTGAGTAAAACTCAGTGTTCTGTACCGTATAATTCCGAATTTATTCCAATTTATACACCCCCCCCCCTACATCAAAAAAGTGAGTTTTGATGACTTTATGAATTAATATTTTACTGTCGTGTTGTTGTTTGGACTACATATTAATTTGTCAACAGTGTGCTATTTGTGATTTTCATTATGCAATTTGGTTGTAGTTTTTGTGTTACTTAGGTCTCTTTTGAGAGTTCCAACTTTTCTCTCCAAACTCATACTTTTAACATGAGCCCTAATGAGTTTGATGTGGCAACAAATGAGATTCGTTTCTCGAAAGAGCACGGGTATTATACGGTCTCATACGATAAATAGAAATATATTTATGGTTGATATTCAAACACACAAAAAAAAAAAACTGCTTCTTCACTTATGACATTATTTTCAGAAGAAGAAAATTTATTGCAAAAATCCCCAGCTGAGGTAGTTTATTGCCGCAAGCTGTACTTACATTCAAATAACTATTTTCCTCCTTAAAAATATAACACTCTTGGATTTTCTTGTAGTACAAGTTTCCACAGTATAATTTAAAGCAGGGGAGGAAAATTCGAGAAAAACCATTCACTTCGAGTTAACTGTTTTGGTTCACCAAACTTTCAAGTGTTAAAGATACGAAAAAGAAAAGCTGGTCCAAAAAGTGGAAATTGAAATTTGCAAACCAATTAGTCCCATAAAAATTAAAATCTTTTCTATTTAAATAATCCTCCTATAACCCACATTTGAAAAAAAAAAAAGACTTGCTGTTGAAGTAAAATTTTGCTTTGTGATTTGTGTCTACATTTATGGATAGTTTCGTAACAAATAATGTTCAATAGTTTTTCAAATACTACGCAACTAAGTGAAAATGCACAGTCCCCTGTCTAGTAATACTGGGCAGGGGACTTGCCCATTGTCATGATTTATCAGAAAAACAGAAACTTTAACTGGCCTCTTTCGTACCAAAGTAATAGATTCGTTTTCAGAGCAATAATATTTAAGTTTTAGATTTGAACTCTTTTTGCATACACAACTATCAGTATTCTGGAATACATTCGCGCTTGTCTCTAAGTGGAATAAGACATTAAAACTAGAAACCATAACATTTCATGTTCCATTCACTCCAGAAAGCACTAGTGCAGGCCCGTCATTTAAAGGGGTCAGATGTTCAATGCTCCCCCCCCCCCCCACCGGTTGACATTGAAAAACTAAAGTATTTACATGGAAGTGGTGGGCGTGGTTTTGCCGTCTTTCGGTATAATCTTCATTGAGTCTACAACTTTTGTCATCCCCCCCTGGAAAAAAATCCTAGCGACGGGCCTGAGCAGATATACATATAAATATGATAATTCAATATTAAAGTAATATTCAATTCAATATGAATGTATGCTCAGTTGTTAAAAAAATCGGGAGAAATCTCGAGTAAAAAGTTCGATTTTATCCCTTTTCGTCTTTAATGACAGAAATCATACGCGAAAGCCACTTTTAGTCTTCTGAGTCCTTTTATTCTGTACAAAGATCCTTTTGCTTCACGTCACATGACCCTTGCTGATGACCTGCAGGTGCTCCTTGGCTTTGTGCCTCAGAACGGCGATGCTGGAGCTCCTGGGATCCTTCGCCCTCCCCTCCTCCTCCTCATCCTCATCCTCCTGATCGGCGGACAGATCGAGCGGGGACGCCTTGTTCGCCCTGTTCCCGTCTCCTCCCGCCACGTGTGGCTGCCCGGGCGACAGGTTGGCCGGGGTCAAGTAGCTCGGGTAGACCGTATGGAGCTGGAAACCGGGCAGACCGGGCAGCCGCAGCCCCAGCAAGGAGGCCGGGGTGAGCCAGGGGTCGAAGAGGAGCGGGGCGGCCGGGGCGCCCCCGACAAGGGGCGTCGCGCTGCTGCCGAGGGGTGACTGGGACCGAGAGCCGGGGCCCAGGAGGCCCGAGGAGCTCATGGGGCCGAGGCCGCGCAGGGCGCTCTGGTTCTCCAGCTTCTCCTGGCGCCGCCACTTGGCTCGACGGTTTTGGAACCAGACCTGCAATTGGTCGAAGAATTAGTATTTATCAGTGAGAATACTTTGCGAAAGCGCAAAAAATAGCTGTTAATGACAAAGCAGATAAATAAGTAGTACAGTTGATTCGAACACGCATAAAACAAATTACTGGGAAAGCGAACTTAACTTCTACATTCCCGTCTTCCTATTAAGTGTTCGCCGGATAAGATGAACGAAGGTTAAGACGTATTGATTTATTTGAAGATCCCTTGGATCCTTGGAGTTTAACGAGGTTTGTTTTAACGAGGTTCAGTTGTAATAATAACAATAATAATATTAAAAGCAAAAACGTTTGCCCTTTTCAACACCAAGAAAGTAATAGCCATTTGTAAATGGACACCCAGTCAGCAATATCTCAATATTCCTCACAGAACTTAGTTTATTTTATCTCCACCAGAGCCCTACCTTTAAGCATGAAGTCTTAAATTTCCCTGTAGCATGGGGTACCCAAAATTAAAATAAATATATTTTTTTAAAGTAAGTATTACCATTCGGTTCATTCATTATCCAGTGTGAAATAATCTGAAGCAAATATCTGTACCACAGAATCAGACTAACGTAATTCTATTTTCGTAACTTTTCAGCAGAGGGTGAAAACGATTGTCGATTGCATGCTAAGAATGGGATTCGCGCTCTTTTAATGCTGCTGAATAATTGTGAAGGAATTTCTTTTATAGAACAACTTTCTCATGGGTCGATGCGGAGTACGATTCTAGATACAATGCAGTAATAAAGTGAAAATCACCATTTTCGGACTTAGTCATTCTGGTTCTGACGTACAGATATTATGATAACAATTAAGGAGTGCATTCAGCTTTAATTACCATTACGTTCTGCAAAAACACTTGCTATTTGTTATCCGTTAGCCAGTGGTGCAAATAAACCACTTAAGAGGGATTTGGCACTTCTTAAACCTAAAAAAATCTGTAATTATTGTGGTAATACGTTCAACGATGTCTAACCTTTTTACTATTAAATGTAAAAAGATGAGGATGTATCTTACACAATTCAGAATGTAGTGTCAGATGTGTGCAAAAAAAAAAAGGGGGGGGCGGGGTCTTTTTTTCATTCAATTTTCAATTTTGGCTCTTTTTTATTTAAGTTTCCAGCAAACTTTTCACATAAAATTTCCTAATTTAGGGCCGGAAAAGAAAGTTAACAAATAAGCAAAGGAATAAAATGAAGTAAAACTTCGCTCTACTGATCAAAAGATCGGATTTTGTTACATTGGAGGAACTTTGTTTGAGGGTTCTAAGTCGGTTGCAGCACCTGTACTTACGATTTGAAAATTTAATAAAATTAGGGCTCAGCACAATTATATGTTTCTTGGCAGCTATTTTGGGCCTTTACCCTCACTTTCATGTTTTTAGTTTTTAAGCCGGAGGTGCTTTTTTTTTCGTACCCTAGTATTTTACTCGCATTTTTAATATTATCCTTCAAATTTCCCTCTTTTTAAATTTTGGGAGTGCGAAGGTTGCGAGGTGATCTACCTCCCTATCTACGCCAGTGCGTTGCCCCATTCTACCACAGACATGAACTCATCTTCCATTTCCAGCAGGGGCAGATCGATGCTAAAGATCGCGTCCATACGAGGAGAGATACTGAACTCTGTTTATTTAACATCTCTGGGACGTGTGACAGACGAGCCGCTCCAAAGGTCTCCGGCTGTCAACGCGGCCCGTCTGTTGAACTCGGACCATACGCCACTGAGATTACCAGTCGCTGGAATTTGATGCGGCCCGTGTCAAGGTTGCATCGAAACTTCAAGTTTAAGTTTCCAATTTTATCCCTCCTGATGTATATTACGTTTAATGTTGAGAGTTCTGGCCATTGTTTTGATTTTTAATACATTTTTAATACGCTTTTATTAGTTTCACTTGTGGGTATGTCTGTAAACTCTGAATATAAAATTCACGTTCTTTGCAAATATAAAAGTAATTAATATATTTAGTACTATTATGAATAAAAAAAAGCCTAAAATATATTTTTAAACTATGTTACTAATATTACATGTTGATGCATTATAAGTGCATCTAAAAGCGTATTTTTTAGTTTTTTTAAACTAATTTAAGGATTATTAGTTGTCATGTGTGTTTGCTTGCTTGTTTGTATAAAACTCTGAATGAAAGATGGACACACATTTTTCCCTTACCAATTTTTAATTTTTCGATATTTATTTTATTTTATTTATTCCTTTTTGACTTTATTTTGAACTTGGCGATATTTTCATAATGCATTAAGCCACTTTTAATGCTTGTTTTGTTTTTATTTCTCACTTTAACGGGAAAGTAGGCTAAAAACTAGTAATACA
This sequence comes from Uloborus plumipes, assembly GCA_038373865.1. Lineage (NCBI taxonomy): Eukaryota > Metazoa > Arthropoda > Arachnida > Araneae > Uloboridae > Uloborus > Uloborus plumipes. Next base: position 12,804 of record JAXGGA010005704.1, read on the forward strand.
AGAATCAAAGAAAGACTGGGAAAAAGATACAAATGAAACCAAACCAAACCAAAACAAACAACGAATACAGAAAAAGCACACGTAATGCCTGCTTAAGCTGTAAATGAAATAAATGCATTTGTGCTTAAAAATAAGAGCAAAAACAAAACGTTGAAAAACTGCATTTGTGCTCTTCAACGTTGTATATTTGCTCTTAAGTAAAGAGTTAACTTGAGCTTTTTAAATGAGCCTTTAATCACTAATTTTCTCCAAAGGATGGTTGAACTTTGCCCGAAATCTTATTCGAATCGGTCAGGAGTATCTTGACCAGAGGCGAATCCAGAAATTTTGTCAGGGGGGGGGTCAATTTTCAGTGCACTAGTGTAAAATCTTATCGGTTAAGTGGAAGGAAAACGAAGCATGTAATATTTAAACCTTCTTTAAAATACCAAACAAGATTGCATAGCTAGTAATATTTTCATAATATTCTGTTTAATTACAATTTATTTCTTATGGTAAAAATTTACCACCAGGAAATACATAAATTTTCAATTTTTAAATTGTCTACATGTAATCAATATTGGAATTTAAAATTTTTTAAAAATAAGATTCTCAAATAAAATTCTTAAATTCTGAAATTAAATTTAACATTTTTCATACACAATGCATGAATGAAATTTTTGTTTAATAAGAGCAAGACTGATAATGGTTGTGCAACTGATAAAATGTGTTTCTCATCACAGGGAGGTCATCTGACCCTTTGACCACCCCGAATCCGCTCTTGATCTTGACACAGCATTCTTTTTAAATAAAAAATGCCCCAACTGGCCTGATTTGTGTGCTCGAGCTCAAGTAATGTCCCCCCCCCCCTCTCTTAATCAAAAGGTGGATTCGCTCTCTCTCTCTCTCTCTTTGTAAATAACCAAGTACATAAGTGTGAAAAAAAACTGAGATGTGGGGCAAACTCATTCCCATTTTTCCCCAGTTTAATGACCGTACGAAATTTCTGCTTTCATTTCAAAAGCTTATTTTCAGTTTTTTTTATTACGTTATAAATATTTTTAGCCATCATAAAACTGACAGTTTGAGGGGGGAAACTCAAATTCTAAAATTATAGCTATGCCCACCTTCCGGGCCTCCATTCCCCCTCCATTTGGGAATTTATTAGCTCCACCACTAATAGTGCAGTAACTATCATGGTCATGGTGACTGCTATGATTGTATGGTTTTTAATAAATGCTATATGCAAGAAGCGAATGAACTAAATTTTTTTACAGCGAATAAAACATATTTTCATTTTAGATGTAAATCTCCACTAGATGGCAGCATGAATAAAATTTCTGATGAAAGTGAAATATAGGTTCGGGTGTCCGGTGAAAGTTCCCCTTTTGATTTGAATTTCCAATTTTATATGACCAGAGTGACGTAGCGAAGAGGGGGGGGGGGGTAAACTCCTCTCATGATTTTTTATTTTTCCCAGAATCTCTAGCCACTTTTTTTTTCTATCTCTTGTTCTCCTGCAATGCCTGGGAAGTACTTTACACTGCATTTAAAATAGGGAAAGACATGAAAGTGGAAACCAATTAGATTCAAAGAAAATCGCTAATTTCGCCATGACTGAAACATTTGATTCAGTTTAATTGCTTCACGTTTTCTATGATAGAAGAATGCGCACAAATTAGACAAGTATATTCGCAATTCAGTGGACGCCGGTTAATTGAATCAGCCGCTTTAAAGATTGAAATCGTCAAAACCAGAACAAAATCCAGCTTTATTGAATTGGCGGCTTTATTGACTTCGCGCAAAACTGGATCAACGAGTCGAAGTAAAAGTCTTTCCAGCCTTGGTTTTCTGCAATCCAGGAATGTGTAGTTGTTCAAAATGGTGTTTTGTTTACTTTAGGGTATTATGTTAGTGTATTATGTTCTTTATACATGTTTAAAACATTTTTGTGCAATGCTCGGTCTAAGACACTTGCAAAAACAACATCTTTTATTCTTTTTTGTATTTGTATCAATTAATTATATCTTTTTACTTCCTTTTACGTAGTAAAGGAAGTATTGTGATCGCGAAAAAAAAATCACTCAAATTTGAGTCTAAATTTTGATTTTGCTCGCCCACGCCCCCGAATGAATGTTCAGTAGTTTTTTCGACCTGTCAGCACGTGCATATGTACCTACCAACATATAAGCAGCCGAGAAATTCTTTTCAACCACCCCCGAGTTAATTACGACGAGTTTTCTCGTGACATCTGTATGTACGTATGTGCGGATGTATGTGCGTATGTGGCTCGCATAACTCAAAAACTATATACCGTAGAAACTTCTAGCTTGGTATGTAAGCTCTGAGGATGGTCTAGTTGTGCACCTCCCCTTGTGGTTGCATTCGAATGCCCCCAAGGGGGTGTTTTACCCCTTTTTTGGGGTAAATCAGTGTTAATTTCAATGCAGACTCAAGTGATATGAATTAGCGCGACCACTTGGAGATATGTCGCCAAGCTTTTGGTCGCCAAGTGTTTGACGCCAACTTGGCGACATATCGCCAAGTTGGTGACAAATTTGGCGAAAAAATTTTTTTTTTGAATTTGGGTTCAACTTGGCGCTATTGGCGATATTTTGCGAAAAATTCACTGAATGATATTAAAATCAGCAATATTTAGAAAATTAACCATTGTAAAATATTTTTTGCATTGTTTCGTGGCAGATTAGGGGAGTAAATATTTGAATTGTTACCTTGCTCACTCCAAGCACTTTTTTAACACTTAAGGCAACTGCTAAGAAATTTACACGTAAAAGGAAGTAGTGTGGGGTCCATACCAGATTTTTAATTGAAAGCACTCGATTGAGTTATGTTTATTTTGTATCCTCAAGCATTTTTAACCCCCGACACACAAAGGAAGGGGGTTATGTGCTTGATGAAGTATGTTTTCACTGCTAAAATCCCGAAAAACATTTCAAAGGTTTTTAATTGATATCTTCGCTAATTAACACCACCCGAAGACGCAACCTAGCTAAGAACACTCTCGATCAACTCCCCTTTCGACAAAAAAAAAAAAAAAATTCAAAATCAGTCCATCCGTTTAGGCTGAAGAGTGCCACAGACAGATACATAGATGCACAGATACACATACACGTCAAACACATAACCCCCTTCCTTTGTGTGTCGGGGGTTAAAAAATGCCTAGAACAAACGTGATTCATATAAGTGGCGGCCATTGTAAGTTTTCGACTGTACTTAAATTTTGAAAGAAATGTATGTGTTTAGCAGTAAAAATAGCTAAATTAAGGACTAGACTTGTTTACCACGAAATAAGTGTCCTTACTCGTATTAATGCTGTATAAAAGCAGCAGAAAACTTTGTATTGTGAAACTAGTAAAATGAGACGAAGTGTATTAAAGCAAAAATAAACACATTTAAAAACTCAGCAACTGGACTGTTGGTTTTGGACACGTGAACCATTCTTCGTTTTTATGCACTGATGTAAGAGGATTGTATTTTATAGCCTCAAAACAGCTGTTTGCCGAGTCTTTAACTCATTTTAAATGTGTTAATTAACTTTTATACATGTTGTCCCATTTTACTCGTATTAACGTTGCTTAAACAACGTTTTGAGAAAGATCAAAATTCAATAAAAAAAATTTGTTTAAAACTAAAGTTTTGTTTTTTTTTTTTTTTTTTTTTTTTTTTTAACAAATTTTCTCTGTCAGTGAAAGATTTCAAAAAAAAAAAAAAAAAAAAAAACCCAAAAACTCGGTGTCACCGAGCTACACCATTGCATAGGTACACTACAAAAAATGAACTTATAACAGTATAATACCGGCAGCAGAGGTTAAAGTTTAAAACGGGAAAATGCACAGTAATAAATTAAAACTAGCAATTTTACAGTTTCTTACTGTAAAGTTAACCATTTTTGCAGTTTATTGCCGTAAAATTTCGCTGTAAAACCAACAGTATAAAGTCAGCAGAGGTTCCAGTTTAAAACTGTAAAATGCACGGTAATAAACTAAAATTAGCAATTTACGGTTTACTAAAATTAGCTATTTTACAGTTTAGTACCGTAAAATTAGACATTTTACAGTTTATTACTGCAAAATTAGCAATTTTTACAGTTTATCACCATAAAATTAGCTGTATTATACTGTAAAAACAACATCCCTTTTTAATACTATTTTATAAAAGTTTCACATGTTAGTTTGTATGTATGTATGTAACTCTGAGTAAAAGATAAAATTCACATTCTTTACAAATACAAAAATAATATATTTAATACTATTATCAATACGAAAGACTAAACTATATTACATGTTGATGTTTTTCAAGTGTTTCAGTTATTTGCAAACATAGAAGTAATACATTTAATACTATTATTAATACTAAAGGCTAAACTATATTACGTGTTAATGTACTGTAAGTGCATGTAAACTTAGCGGATATTCAATTGCTTTTTAAAATCATTTTCGTTTGATTGACTCCAAAAGCGTATTGTTTAGTTTTTTTAAACTATATTTTAAAGTTATTACAGCGCAAGACGGGAAGGCGGCCTCCTTACCTGCACGCGCACTTCGGGCAGGTTGACCTTGAGCGCGAGCTCCTCCCTGCTGTAGACGTCCGGGTAGTGGGAGCGCTCGAAGGCCCGCTCCAGCTCGTGCAGCTGGTAGGTGGTGAAGGTGGTGCGGTTGCGGCGGTGCTTCTTGTGGTGGTGGCGCTCGCCGCCCTTGCCGCCGCAGCCCGACAGCCACTCGTCCGCGCCGCCCCCGGCGGAAGAGGACTCAGAGCCTGCGGGGGAGAGAGAGAGAGTGTCGGGAGTTACGTTTGGGTGATTGAGGAAGACAAAATCGAGTAACTAAAACTAGGGCCGCGTAACCAGACCTTAGTTTCGGGGAGGGTTTTACCAAACCTATTTCTCATGAAATCTATACAGTCAATAAAATTTGATTTCATGTTCTACATTCTGTTGATTTTTGTTACAATAGATGTGAAAAGGATATTAACATTTCATTTCATACCTCCAGGGTCCCCCGTACCTACCACAGCTTCGTGGTTTAACCGGGATAGGGCCCTGAATGGTGCTCTGTTCTTAATTTTGAACCAGAACCTAGGGTCGAGCAAACCCTAGGCCCAGCATCCCCCAGAGGTGTCGTTTCACTTGGAGGACTTTGTGACCACGACATTTTTAACGCCTCCCAGCCACCATTCATCAAGACGGCGGATCTTTGATCGGCTGGGATCGAACCCGGGTCCCTCCGGACAAAGGATATTAACATGAAAAATGTATAAAATAAAAAATGACTCATATTTTCAATGAAGAAAAAAAAATATCTGGATGGATGAATTCACTCATATACGCGCGTTCGAAGGAGTACTTTCGAAAATCTATCTTACGACACTCGTAAGATGTGTTAAATATAGAGTTTGGTACTCAGGAATTTGAAGAATTTTAGTGTGTGTGTGTGGTGTTTTTTTTTTTTTTTTTTTTTTTTTTTTATGGTAGTAAAAATTCAAAGTGAGAGGTGTAGTGTTAAAGGAATTATGTTTACAATAACTACAATAAAAATAAATACTGCAGTTAAAACCCTTACATTGTACAATTATTCAATAATGATAATTCCATTTTTCACATGCAGTTTCAAAGTAAATGAGAAAATAAAAATAAAATAGCAATAATATTTTTTTCTTTTGAAACTATGAAAAACATTTTGGTAATAGTTTTGAAAATTTTCGGTGGGGGTTTGAATCCTAAACCACACCCCTTAGATACGGCCCTGACTAAAACTACTGGCATTCATTTATGTTTTGACGTCTTGATTTCAAATTTATTGTTCACAATCACGAATGGCGAAATGCTCGTTGGGTTTCTAGTTGCTGCAAATGGTGTGGAATGGAAATGAAGAAAAAATTCTCACCCTTCATACACTAAACAAATTTTTAAGGTTACCATTGGAAATTGGTGCAACGTTACACAACTTCTGAAGTAAGTTGTTCCAATTTAAAGAAAACTTTCATTGTTGGACGAAAGTTTCAACTTGCCTCTGTAAAGTTCCACCAGGCGTGTGAATGACCAAAGCATTATTCAAAGCGCCATGCGTTAAGACAAACATCGGTGCAGAGCTCTTAAGTTCATCTGAACGTAACTCAGATGTGCCTCAACAAACCCAGCGAAAAAACGCGCTTGCTTTGGAGAGCTCTCTGTACACGGTGAATTAGCGGTTTGGGGTTCGATCCTATCATGCGTCATAAAAATAACTTACGAGCTTGTGCAAAGTTGATTAGTAATAGGAAAAGCATGATCCTCACAAGTATCAAATAAATGAATAACTGAAAGTAATCTTCCAGCCTGATAAATGCTCATTTGTCCTCCTCTTTCTTTTGACAGATAATTCTGGTGCAAACTTACACACAGATATTAGTGAAACGTCACGGCTTAGTTACATTACTATGGTTAATGGTCTAACCCAGCGGTTCCCAACCTTTTTTTAATGCCGTACCCCTTGTGATAAATTTATTCAAATTGTACCCCCAAGGAAAAAAAAGTTGCAAGAATATTAATCATGGAAAGTAAGTATTTACGCAAGAGTTTTTTAATATTTTATTTGACAATAAATTTATTGTTTAAAATTAGGCCTATATATATGTTTCTAGTAAACTTATTAAATCTAAATACCAACTGTAAACAAATAATAACGAAGTAAATACAACGTTTCTTATCACGAAAACATACTACAATTACCGGTAGCAAATAAGTTTATCGAAAAAAATCAAAATTACTCTTAAAACAAGTAAAAACTGTTTTAGTGTGACCCTTGGGCCTGTTTTGTTGCACATATTTTGAAATCAATATCAAATACCACATAATTTACCCCAGTCTATTCCTTTTTCACAGAAGTAGCTGTGAATCACATTGAACACATCTTCCCCTGTAGTACGCTCAGTTAATGCATAGCACAGCAACAGATTTTCTTCAAACTCCTTGTTGGGATTTACATACCTTGCAGTAACAAGTAAGATTGCTAGAGCAACAATGTCCGTGCTTTCATCAACTTGGATGGAAAACAAATCACTGTCTTTTAATTGCTCAACAACTTTTTCTTCAATATACTCAGAAATGTCTCGAATTCGCCGTGAAACTGTGTTGTTTGACAGCGGGATGGAGTTCACCTTACGAACAAAAGTCCTGACCAAACATACACTGAACAGCATCTTTTATACAAGGGGCTATTAAATCGTCACCGATTGTGTGGTTTTTACCACTTTTTGCAATATGGTAGCTAATTTTGAAAGAGGCTTCCAAAGCATTTTCATTATCTCTATTAACTGATGCGAAATAAGAAGAAACTACGCCAACTTTCCCATAATTTTTTGAAAGTCGTTCAAAATAGGTAATTTCTTTATTTTTGTGCTGGGCGTGTTTGGATTCAAGGTGGCGCAAAAATAAGGAAGGTTTCATGCTACCATTACTTAAAACTTCTCCACAAACAACACATAGTGGGTTTGGACTTTCCTCCTCTCCAGTAAACGAAAAGCCATATTTCAAGTACTCAGAAGAATATTTTCGTTTCTTTGAGGAAGTTCCAGTACTAGTACTAGATTTCTGAGGTTTACTATCACTGGTACTCACACAAGAATTTTCTGCTGCTGAGTCCCGGGACGTACTACGCTTGCTAAGCACCTGACTTACCGTATCAGTCTGATTTGTTTTAACTGATCTACTTTTTAACCACTTTTCCATCTTGACTACAGTTAAATCGTTTACAAATCAGTCAAAAACTAACACGCACAATAAGCAAGTAAACTAAACTAACAATCACGTAACGAAGAGCAACAGACAACAACTACGCAAGCGAACCATGCGAGCACTGATCGACGACGTGACGGTAGCAGTGCATTGTGATAGTGGCTAAGTGAGTGTAGGAGGGGAAGCGGCAGAGGGCGACTGACATTGACGAGCGAGCGCGAGTCAGACCATCGGACGACTAGGCGCGGCAGTACTGTACTGTACGTTTCTTCCACCACGTACGTAACGTATGGCAAAAAAATAAAATACGCCATTACCAAATATTTTCGGCGTACCCCCAACCAGGTGGTTGCGTACCCCCAAGGGGTACGCGTACCCCAGGTTGGGAACCGCTGGTCTAACCTCACACAGATATATCTGTTAAGTTACAACATAGCAGTGGAGGCAGCACTTCTGCAACCGTATTTATGAAGTATGGTTACACATTTTTTTTTTTTTTGCAATATATGATGACTGGTGATTTTTTAGATTAGGTAAAACGAGGCGTGTGCATGAAAAAAAAATTTTAATCGAGATATGGTAGTTGAAAATATAGTTTTTATAGCCAATTCTTAACTTGGATGCGTCGATAGATTGAAATTTTTCATGTTTTTGTAGTCGTGGATTCTTGTATGATTTTATTTTGAAAAGATTACCTTTGTTATAATTACGTGTTATCATACACTCAGGCACATTGAAAATAGTGACCCAAGAAGAAATCGTCGAATTGAAATGAAATTTAATACACATAATGATACAGATGAGAGACTCACTTGATCTCAAAATCAAGACAATTAAACTAAGACAGAGTGAGCAACGACACAAATGAAGGGAATGTGTACAATGTCGAAACTTGGCAAATAAGTACAGCGTAATGTGATATGCAAATGATCCAAGTTTTGTGCCATGCTCATACACGCCGAAATTGTGCTTAAATCAGGAAGGGGGTTCTACATAAGCCAGCGCAAAATCGAAGTTTCATAAACGTGGCGATTACCTGCCGACTGTAGGAAGACTTAGATAAGCGAAACATACCAGGTAAACGTGCTAGAAGATATTTCTCACAATTGGGCGAGTTTGACAGAGGCCTGATCATGGGGATGAAAACTGCAGGCTGGTCAACGCGCCGGTGTTGCTGGCCAGGTGGATCGTTCGGAGTGTGCCATTAGAAAATGTTGGGAGCAGTGGATACGAGAAGGTACTCACGTGCGGAGAACCGGGCCTGGAGCGACCAGGAAGACCACGAGGAGAGAGGATCAAAGGATTGTGCGGAAGGCACTTGTGGACCCCATAGTAACTCGTTCAACGATACGAGCAGACGTAGGCGTAGCAATTGTTCCACAAACAATCTCCAGACGCCTTGCAGAAGCAGGTCTAAACTCCAAGCGCCCTTTACGCGCACTCCCGTTAACACCGGAACATCAGTGACTGCGTCTACAGTGGTACCAAGCCAGATCAATATGGAATTTCACAGATTGGCAAAAAGTTGTGTTTAGTGATAAGTCTCGGTTTGTTTTAGGAACTGATGATAACCGTGTACGAGTGTGGAGGTGCCCAGGTGAGCGGTACAATTCCTCCCACACTGTTCTACGTCACACTGCCCGTACAGCTAGTGTAATGGTCTGAGGTTCCATATCCTATGATAGCCGGTTCAATCTAATTGTGATGCGTGGAAACTTAACCGGCCAACGTTACGTTGATGATATTCTTCGACCCCATGTAGGACCTTTCCTAAATGGTCTCCCCGGGGCAATTTTCCATCAAGATAATGCTCGTCCGCATACATGCTCAAGACTTCCTATGTCATTTTCAGACTCTTCCATGGCCGGCCCGCTCCCCCGACTTATCCCCTATAGAGCATGTGTGGGATCAGCTAAAACGTCAGATGCCATCGTGTCACTCTGTGCGTGATTTGTAGTTGGCTGTTACAAATTTGTGGGCCCATCTGCCTCAGGACAACATCAGGCGTCTAATCAACTGAATGCCGGACCGTGTGGCGGCATGTATTGCAGCTAGAGGTGGTTCAACGCGCTATTGAAGTTGCTCTGTATTTGTCCTTGCACACCCTGTATTCGTTCAATTGTCTTGATTTTGAGATCAAGTGAATCTCTCATCTGTATCATTATGTGTAATAAATTTCATTTCAATCCGATGCTTTCTTCTTGGGTCGCTATTTTCAATGTGCCTGAGTGTATAATATAAAAGTTTACCTTTGTTATAAAGTTGTGGAAGAAATGACTTATTTTTCTTGTGTTAAAGTTTAAAAGATATTTGTTGTCATTTTTTTTTTTAAATCCTTGAAGATCTTGATAGAATTAAAAAATTTCATCTCAGAAAATAGCGCTGAAATTCCGCTGAATTTCAACATAAAAATTAAGTTTGTGATTGTTTTTCGAGTACATATTCAAGAAAAAGTTATGTAACTCATCGAACCAGTAAAAAAATAGTTTGCAACTTACGACGTCTGGATACGACGTCAAAATGAGCCAATAAGCGATCTTATTCATTGTTCAAAAAAAAAAAAAAACTAATAAAAACATAAATTGCAAAATCATTGCAGACACTATTTTCGGGGTAAACAAATAACTCCTTCAAAAATGCAAAATATGTGAGCTTCGATTAGTAACAAATCCGAAAGAGAAAAACATCTTGTGGAACAATGATGTTTTTTTTTTTTCTTTTCTACGAAAGTTGTATTAGATCGAAATTTTTTAAAATAAACTTAAAACAATTAAAACAAACTATAATAAATGAAAAGACTTTGCACACCTCAAAACGTGACTATATCAATAAATTACAGTAATCTTATGAGGCCAACACTGCGCATTTATTTCATATATAATTTCTTAAAGAACTTGAATTCTATGATTGAGTTTAGAAAATTTAAATTCATGTGTGATGAAATTTGACAGGTCAATTAAAGAGGGAAAAAAAGAGTAGTTGTTTCTTTGGTATTTTTTTTTCTCCTCATTCTCTAAATCTACCCAGGCATGGATCCAGGACGTTGATTTGGTGTGTGTGGGGGGGGGGGGGTGGAATCTCAACCATTGTCTGAAAGGTTTAGAAAACCCTGCTCTAAGGAACTCTGAAAAACTTACCGCAAATGGTCGATTTATTACTCACTCTTAATACTAAATTGAATATCTTCTGAACATTACTATTGATTTCGCAGTTACAATTGCAGAGATCACACTATATCTTGGAGGTACAGTTTGCATTTACTTTTTTAATGTATTGCTTAGCAACGAACGCTGTTATCTTACCGTTGGAGTAAGTCTAACTAGAAAAAGTTGTCTTTTAAAGCATTAAGTAGTTTATGAATGGCCTGTGTCCATATCGTTTTGATATGTAAAAAATTCGTTAATAGCCTGTTAATATGAGGAATAAAACTTTATAATATGAACATACCTACTCTTCAATGTAAACTTTTATTGAACCTTTATTTTAAACAAACTCGCATTTTTTGAATTTTTGGCAAAACATCATTTTTAAATTAAAACGTTAGTGGTTTTTAAGTATTGTTATAATAAGATATAGCCTAAGTTCTTGGGAATAAAATTTCTTTTTAATATTTATTTTTTTTAGTTGATGTATGTTTTCTTCATCTTATGCGCTTCCGTTTTACAAAACATTTTACTTATCAGTTCCTTTTTCTCCCTCCCCTCCGCTGCCCCTTCTTAAACTCTCCTTGCTCGCTTCTGCCAAAGTAATCGTGGATATATTTCTTCAGTTTATGCAATTATTTTCATTCTGTAGCGGTTTACTTTTTAAGGGACAAAAAAAAACTTGATTTCATTGAAAACTTTGCTACTAAATCCAGTTAACTCTTAAAAAAAACCGAAAGTAAATTTCCAAACGTCTCTCAATCTCTGGAGAATACAATCTACTCTTTTAATTCTTTCCTTAAGTAGCAAGAGCGGAAGAAAAAATGAAGGCAAATCGGTTAATTAATAAATAAAATGATCCTAAATTTCATTAAGCACGTTAATCTCATAGAATTATTTAAAAAAAAAGAGAAAAAGAAAAACACTCGGATAAAAGAGTTTAATTGAGAAACTGGTTTAAAAACTACCTTTTCTTTGTCTTATTTATTTACGGAACGTTTCTTTTCAAAATTTTTGCAGAGGTCCTGATGAATTTAACAAATCCCAGAAGGACAGCAGGCAGTTGAAAAAAACGAGTTACTTAACGTCAAAGTCGGTTCATTAGTGAGATTAAAGCTTGGTTTTTGATTATTTGTGGAATAAAAGTCGAGCGGTTAGCGCAGAGATAAAAAAAGAAAGTCATGGTACGCAAAAAGGGGAGTTTTTGTCCTTGAAAAGCTCTCGGGAAGGAAATATTCAGCTTAAAATGATAATTCCTCATTGAATTTCCAGAATTCTCTGTTAGGAAAAAAGTAATCCTTAATCAGAGAACGTTTTGTAATCACTAAAAAAATAATTTTTGGAATTTAAGGGACATTTTCTTTAGTAATTGCTTAAGTTTTTTAATGTCATGAAAAAGCACTTAATTAGCGTTTGAAAGGCAAACTTGTGGCTATGTTAAAATACTGTGTTATGGAACTGTATATGCGGCTGAGTGTGTATTAAAACTAAAATAAAATCGAGCTGTATTAGAGGGGACGGTTTTAATCTCCTGTGATGGAAATGAAGGAAGGCAAAGCCGACGCGAGTATTGTATATCGTATGGTGTAGAATGAACGAATCAGGAGCTTAATTAGATGAGGCTAATTATATTTCCCGAACAATATTCAAGATTCTTGATCACAAGAAGTTTACCCTTCACAAAAATCTTTATCCTAAAAGCAGATTCCAAATGCACCCAATTAGTAGCATCTTTAAGGCGAAATCAATGTCCTTAAATGTTTAGTTGCTTTTTTTAAGCCTACTTTCCCGTAAAAATAAAAGAAAGACAAAAAAAAAAGCATGAAATGTGGCTTAATGCATCGTAAAAATATTGCCCCCCTCCTAAAAAAAAGAGGAAAAAAACAAAAAACATACTTAAATAAGTATCGAGAATTAAAATTTGGCAAGTAGGATTTTGAGGTAGGTTAAGTGTTTGCTTATCGGTCCGTCTCCTCCCCCCTCCCCTCCCAATAACTTTTGATTGAACAGAACAGTCCAATAATGGATATATATATATTAGTATATATATATTTTTTTTGCTGGAAACAAATCAGCGAGGGAACCTCATTCCCATATTTCACTTTTTAATTTTAACAATTTTTCGTTCAATTTTGAATGGTTCAAAACAGCTGCCCCCCCCCCCCCCCCCGCCTCCCAATAACTTTTGAGTGACCAAACTATGTTGGAAAAAGCTCTTGATGAAGAATTACGTACAGGAAATATTTTTCTTCTTTTAACTGTTCTAAAGCTATTTTTTGTACAATTCAGAAAAATTTAACGCAACGAGAACACGAAAATTCATTTTTTCGTTTCAAAAAATTGTGGGAATTCTGAATACATATACTCCATTTTTTGTTTCAAGATATTTTAAAAAGTTATTCATCAAAATTGGAAAACCATATCTCGCAAATATTCCTACTCCAAATGCCTGGTTTTTATTGTGAAATAATGGGTTCTAGAGAAAAATATCCACGGTAAAAAGTCCCCTAAGAAGGAAACATCCCCTGGAAAAACGTCTCATATAAACAAAATTGAGATACAATTTTTTTTAACATCATTTCCTGTGAGCGATTGAAATCTTAAAATCATAATAAAAATAAGTAATCTTGAAGAATAATGAGGTGTTGCATGAGGAGGGAAAATATTTCGTTTTAAAAAGGTGTCGCTTAAAATGAAGATTCCGTTAAAAGATAAAAGGAACAAACCTAAATAGATTTATTCAATTTGCCTTTTGATTTATCATTTTCTTCCGTATTTAATGTAATGTTTGATGAATATGGTTTAATAGCAACTTTGATTACTGTTGTTTTTAGAACATTAAATGGAAATACTAGCTATAGAAAATGTAGTGCGTTATGAGTTTTAAAGGTTATCAATATTTTTCCAGGTGATGAAGTGAATTATTTTGATTACTTTTTTCGGGTGTGAATTGTGAGGACATATCTGTTTTTGTTCTTAATAATATTGAGTTTTTTTTTTTCCTGAGACCTACTACAGGGTTTAAACATAGTTTTCGAACAATGTTGGAAGATAAATTCGAACACTTGTCGCTTCACAAGCACTTGTAAAGAAAAAATATTAAACTGCCTGTCATTCCTTTAGCAACTTCAAACAAATATATGCCCAAAATGCGCTCTCTGACGCTTAAAAATGCTGTAACAGAATATCTAGGAGTTTTTTATCTCAAAGTTAGAGTAGAGGTTTGCGACAAGAGGTTTAACCTATCTTCCGACAATAAACTAACAAAAGGGCCTCGAAATAATTCAATTTCTACCTTACAGTTAAAGATAAGTTCAAACACTTGTTTCATCACAAGTACTGTAAAAAAATATTAAATTGCTTGTCATTCCTTTAGCGACTTCAAACAAATATATGCCCGAAATGAGCTCTGTGACACTTGAAAATGCTATTACAAAACCTCTACTTCTCGAAGTTAGAGTAGGCGTGCGACAAGAGGTTTCACCTATCTCCTGACAATAACCAAATAAACGGTTCTCGAAATAATTAAATTGGAACGAATTATTGTTTGAGCTATTTGTTTGAATTATTGTTTGAGTCATTTGTTTGAATTATTGTTTGAGTCATTTGTTTGAATTATTTGTTTTAATTATTCGTTTGAATTATTGTTTAAATTATTGTTCGAGTGATTTGTTTGAATTATTGTCATTCCTTTTGAAACTTCAAACAAATATATGCCCGAAATGCGCTCTCTGACACTTAAAAATGCTGTAACAAAACTTCTAGGAGTTTTAGCTTCGAAGTTAGGCGAAACCTCTTGTCGCACACCTCTACTTTATCTCCTGATAATAACTGAACAAGCGGGCCTCGAAATAATTCAATTCTATCTCACAGTTTAAGATAAGTTCGAACACTTGTCTCTTTACAAGTACTGTAAAAAAAATATTAAATTGCCTGTCATTCCTTTAGTGACTTCAAACAAATATATGCCCGAAATGCGCCCTCTGACACGTAAAAATGTTATTACAAAACCTCTACTTCTCGAAGTTAGAGTAGGCGTGCGACAAGAGGTTTCACCTATCTCCTGACAATAACCAAACAAACGGGTCTCGAAATAATTAAATTGGAATGAATTATTGTTTGAGTTATGAGCTAATATTTAGAAAAGTGCCAATTTGAGTCCCAAGTGAATTTTCACTAGTATTTCAATAACTAGTTAAAATAATAATTTTCCCCAGAAAGAAGATAAGGTTCTGCTTTCATTTCATCTAATAACATCAGAAAAAAAAATGTTTTTTTTCTTCAGAAAATATTGTTTTTATACAACAAAAATCAGATTGGTAACGTGTCCCCAGTAGCAAAGCTTAGCATGCAAACAGGTCATGCGCACTTTCTAACTTCCCAAAAAAAACGCACTTGCACAAAAAACGATTCTATTTTTACCCCTTTGTTAATATTTTACTTCATTTTTGTTTTAATCGATTTCTGATTTTCTAGCCGATGCGAAATAAGCGTGTCTCAAGTTCCGCCTTCAGAGTGGTAACAATAACTTCCGATCTATGTTTAGGCTTCCAAAATCATTTCCTGCACCTATACCACGTGATACTGAGTACCTGGTGGGACGTTTTATCGAATCGTAATTAAAAATTTGCATTTCTGCATCTAAAATTTATGTAAGATTTTTTAAAGTAATTTCATAAAATGTGTGTCATTTGAGTCATCAGATCGGTAACACGCTCTAAAATGCGCAGTTTTTATTATTTTAAAAATTATTTTATATATAAGTATAGTCCTTTATTACAAGTGAAAAAACCAAGTGTTTGATTTTGGTTTAGTGCGATCGACTCGGAAATAAAAAAAAAACTTTGTCAGTTTGTCAGATCGGTAACAGTCAGAGCGGTAACATTGAAAAACAGCGAATATGTTACAGAACTAACTCACACGTTTCAGAATTATAAAAAGCAAAAATCATAGGTTTTAGCCATATATATTGAATATTTTTGTTCTTAAAAAAATGAAAAGCAATGAATTTTAGTACAATTGCTTCATTTGTGGTTTGTATGACCTAACAATAGAAGTTAGTAAAATAAGAAAAATTGACACTGCAGAAATTAACTTAATTAATTATTATTATTTTATTTATTTATTTTTTTTGCTGCTTCAATTTCTCATAACTTTGCTAAATAACTAGATAATAACTAGCATGCTAAATTTGAATTTCTGATCAAGAAATTAAATTTCCTGCAACTAATTAAAGAAAAGCAAGCAGCAGAGTTGTGTGTTGAAAAAGTTGAAGTTGTGTGTTGTTTTAAAACAAAATAAATGTTTTATTAGCTTGGATTTGGTAATCTCATAATTTATTTTATCTAAAAACCTTATCGCTCATTTTTATTTCCAAGAAATGCGTTTTTATACTGAAATTTGATTTTTTAGCCTAATGTATATATATTTTAATATAATTATCTTAATTCTATGTTGAAAATGCAAGGAAATGATATCATATTTAGAGATGTTAACGAAGACTGAAAGCATAAACTCAAATATGTAGCTCATATTAACATCAGATCTGTAACATTCATCAGATCTGTAACGGCTTAAAAGTGAGTAATCTAAGGAGGGGGTAAATAACTTCCTTGACCTCCCCCTTTTATTTTCTTGCATTTAGACCCAATTTAGACTTAAAATCCAATATTAGTTTTTTTCTGCAAACAATTTTTTTTTTTTCAGAAAACTCCAACTTCAAATTGGCACTTTTCTAAATATTGGCTCTTATTTGTTTGAATTATTGTTTGAGTCATTTGTTTGAACTATTGTTTGAATTCTTGTTTGAATTATTGTTTCAGCTATTTGTTTAAATTATTGTTTGAGTTATTTGTTTGAACTATTGTTTAAATTATTGTTCGAATTATTTGTTTGAATTATTGTTATTCCTTTAGCAACTTCAAACAAATACATGCCCGAAATGCGCTCTCTGACACTTAAAAATGCTGTAACAAAACTTCTAGAAGTTTTAGTCTCGAAGTTAGGCGAAAGCCCTTGTCTCTCACCTCTACTCTATCTTCTGACAATAACCGAACGAACGGGTCTTGAAATAATTCAATTTCTACCTCACAGTTTGATCCGGATCTTTCATCGTTCTCCTGCTGATACCGGAACAGAGAGAGAGAGAGCAGCCAAAACCCTTTTTTGGGTGGCGTGACGCGCGCCTAATGATTTCCCCTGACTCTCCTGCCGTGTGCGCCGCGGGCTCTCCGCTTATTATTCCCGTCCGCATGCAGATCGCGTTACGTGCGGATGCTCCATGCTAATTGGCTGGAGTTTTTCCCTCCCCGACGTGCGGCCGGGATTACGGAGCGGGGCTTACGGCCAAAGATGACAGTCTCCGCGCGTGTCAGTCACGGGTAAAGAGTTGGGACCGATGAGGTGGATACAATCAGCTTTGGATGCGCAACACAGCCGCAATGTCGGTTTAACTTTTCGAACTGTGAGTAGAGGAGGAAAGGGTATCATAAAAAAAAATAGCTGTTTTGTTTCAGCAATTACTAATTGCTCATTCTGGTCATTTGACCGTAGTTGATGTTCCTTTGATTTTCTTAGATTGCAACGATGACGAGAGTAAGTTTAGCCGTATTTTTTAAATACTCATTGATAGACTAATTTTCATCGTCAGGGGTACAAATGATTGCAGCTTGCATTTTTCTTAAAGGCTTTTTTCGTAAATTCATGGTTTTTCAAGGCAAACACCTATACAGGATGTTTGACAGCTAGATCATTGTTTCCCAACCTTTTTGAGCTCATCGCCTCCTGTAAGACACTGACTGACACCTATCGTCACCCACCTCTCCTTCTTCCTCGACAAAAACCATAAGTTGGTGCAAGTGAACATCGATATTATTAAAAATATAAGTACCTAACTTTAATTTGAAGTAAAATGTACGCAATAAAGCAATTATAACCAATCACTTTTAAACTAAAAATATTAATAAATGAATAAAATACCTTTAATTTTTTTCTTTCACAAGCGAACTGATAAGCATTTGAAGGGTAACATTTAACTAAGATCATCGACGTACTTTTCAAAAAACAGAAGTACATTTTTCAAGAAATTATTTTCTTTTCTACACTGGAAGCTGGGGAATTAAAATCATTGAAACTAAAAATTTGAAGGAAAATAAATTGAAAATCTGAAAATTCATAAAATTGACAATGAGTGACAAAATACTTCCTAAGGTTCATCCGAGGTGCAAGGAGGAAGCTCTTGAACTTTAATTTGCTTCTTTCTTAACTTGTGATTAATTGTCTGAACTCTGAACAACCGGTTTCGTACATGTTTACAATTTCGGTTTTTGCTACCCTTTTATTACTACTGTTTTCTCTTTTAAATACCCATCGCCCCTATCGCCCCTTAAAATTTACCGCCCCTTTGAGGAGTCAATCGTGCCTTTGGGGGCGATGCCCCCAGGTTGGGAACCACTGGCCTAGATGAATTTCAAAAGCAAAACTCTCTCTTCATCTGAGTACAAAAGTCCATAGTACCGTTTCCCCCATTCAAGATTGATAAGAAATACTAATAACGATCCACAAAAATCAGTTTTATGGGCCATACTTGTGTCGCGAGCAGCAGGTTGGCTACCACTGGTGTGGGGTATTATAAGTCTTAAAAAAAAAATGTGCAAATATTTATAATTATCAGTTTTAGATAATCAGTTTGTAAATTTATTGTTAGTTGCTAAAATTTTTATTAAATATTTATTTATTAATTATTATTATTATTATGTTACTAAATAGTTAGTCAACAGTTTAGTGCAAAATAATTTTTACAGGAAATAAAAAGGTAACAAATATTTTCATTCAATTAAAAACTGGAGTTTAAAATCATTTTTCCATGTATGAAGCTTAAAAACTTGCTTTATTTAAGAGTCCCTTAGCACCTATAGGTGCGTGGGTTGGTACAAGTTAGTTGGGAACCCAAGAAAGACTTCTCAAAATATATATATCTATATATATAAAGATGACGGTGTTCGTTTGTCTGTATGTTTGTAACCGCTGGCCAGAAGCCCCCGCAGCACCCACAGACCTGAAACTTGGCTCAAAAATTCGAACGTACCCCGCCCTCGTGCACCTCGAAGCCCAAATTTTTAATTTCGAATTAGTTATTTTTAAATTAATTAATTAGTCTCATTTTTGGTGTATCCGCCATAATTGAGGGGGGAAAACCTCGCCCCACCCCAAAACATTATATATCGTTGGAAAGGGTTTTTTTTTCTGAAAAAGAAAAGTTTTAGCACGTTTCTGTCCGTTAATTAGGACAGGAGATATTAATTAATCAAATTTAGTCAATTTTCAAGGCCTAACTCTACGCAGAACTGAAACACTAGAGCCATTTTCCTGATCAGCTGCTCTTTTGTCCCTGAAGTTACTTTGTGGTTTAAATTTGCGTATAGATTTAAGCCTTGAAAATTTATTCAATTTGATTAATTAATATCTCCTGTTACTTACTTAACTTTCTGTCTCTTATATTTATTTGGCGAATTGATTTAAACTTTAACATGACTTTAAGTGGAATTTAAAAGGTTGTGGAGCGCATTTGAACTAAAGGATATAATAATTTTTCTTCAGAGGAGGTTCCCGGCCAGTGAAATCTTGATTATTTGAGGGTCACTGTTAGATTGTAATCACTTCAAAGAGATGGTACGAAAGACATTATATTTCTTTCCTTTTAATGTTCACATTAAAATCATGGAAGAATGGCTGTGGCTGATCTACCTGATACAATCGGTTCCCTATGTTAATAAATTTAGATTTGGCGACCAATTTTACATTGAAATTACGGTTAAATCGGTGAATTATCACGGGACGCGGGAGCGTCCCGCCCCGCCAAGAAAACCAAATACAAGCCGCCAAGAAATTTCCGTCGCCAATAAAAATGTAAAAGAGCGACTAGGACTGTTTACGCGAGTAACCAAACCGGGGTTTTCACCCCTCTGTATCTCAGCCCCATAAAGATCCTTAGAGTTCATTTTTGGTATACTCAATCTCCAGCGGCCCCTGACGGCACATACTAAAGCAAAACATCCAGGACCCTCAGGGGGAGGGGTGATATATGTTATAAAATCGCTATTTTTCGCACTTTTTAAAAATTGTTTGACAGGGGTCCAGACTAAACGGTAACTCGGATTGAGCTCTGCTTTTGCACCCACATTTATTTTGTCCCAAAGCTCGGCATAGGGGGTTTTTCGACCCCCCCACCCCCTCCCCCTCGCTTTTATTTTCCGTATCTTTTCTCCCCGGGGGTCTTTAGTGTTGATTTTTGGTATGAATATTCTCGATGAGACATTGAGGACATTTTCCCAAAATTTACCCCCCGGGGTCATCGCACCCCGGAGTTATTAATGCTTAAAATTGGTCCGATTTCTATCTACCAGCTCTGTTCAACATCTGAGCGTTTATGTTTTCATTGTTGGGCCACGAGGAAAGAAAACTCAATGATTTATAATTTTATCTGTTGCCAGTTTCTATTTGTTAACAAATAAAATATTTGTAATTGATTTTATTGCATAGGGCTTTTAACCTTCCGGAAAGCGCGCGACATACCGATACACGAGAGCGCGCGCTGGGTCAGAGTGACCCATATTACATTTTAAGAGCATTTTAACAATATTTAATGAATAATTCAGTAGTAAATCATGATTTTGACAAATATTAATCAAGGATCTCAAAAGTATATCCAAGTTCAAGGGGTCGACTTTGAATGCAGCTACAGTGGACCTGATCCATTTCTTTCAAATAGAAGTAGAGCAGCGAGTGTTTATCCTTGCGCCTGGGTCGAAAAGACCCAGCGCGAACGCTCGAATGTTAAATGGGATCTTCAATTTAGTTCATTTTAATATGAGATCGGCAGTAAGGGTTGGGGTTTTTTTTTTTAACTTTTAATTTAATCGTAGTATTGTTAGCAACTAGCTTTGTTTTGCGTCGGTTCGGGTGGTACATTGTGATTGATTTCAAATTTATCCCAGACTGAAGAAGATCCTTGAACTTTTGCACCAAATGCATGCCGCCAAGAAAACCACAGATGTCGGACCGCCAAGAAAAATGTTGAAGGGAAAAAAACACATGCAAAGTAAATTTTGAAGAGAAAAAAAAACAGGCAAAGAAATAATATTAATGCAAAAACATGTGATATCTCCCCAAAAACAACAGTGTTGTAAAAAAATCCCCCGCCAAGAAAACCTTAAATACTCAGCCTTAAAAAGTTATGATATCGAGTTTTCCCGCCAAGTTTGTGCCAAACTACAACTAACCTGTATGTATAGTTCTTTTAAATTGTTTTCAGTCCTGCCAGGCGGGAAGTTTTTACTCATTAAGCAACCACCTCACAAGACAAAGCTTCCCGCCTGGCAAAACTGAAAACAATTTAAAAGAACTATACATACAGGTTAGTTGTAGTTTGGCACAAACTTGGCGGGAAAACTCGATATCATAACTTTTTAAGGCTGAGTATTTAAGGTTTTCTTGGCGGGGGATTTTTTTACAACACTGTTGTTTTTGGGGAGATATTAAATTTCAAGGGCAATATTGCTGTGGTCATTGAGAGTTTTCGAAAATCTTGGCTCTACAGTTGTGTCAAAAGTTCCATTGAAACGTAAAAATTTCGCTAAAAATAAATAAGTTCGTCACACACACACGAAAAGAAGAAAAAAGTCTTTAAAACTAAAATAATCCTCGCATTGAACACTACAAACTGAAATGGCATTAAAAGTGTCATCAATATATTTTAAAAGGTCGTGGTGCACATTTGAATTAAAGAATATAATAATTTTACTTAAGAGGGTGGAGTGAATTTAAATTTATTCAGTTGACTTTCTTTACATTTTTTGCACGGGCATCGCCGTGCGGGTACTGCTAGTCTAATATATAAAATTCTCGTGTCACAGTTTTCGTTGCCATACTCTTCCGAAACGGCTTGACCGATTTTGATGAAATTTTTTGTGCTTATCCAGTATCTATGAGAATCGGACAACATCTATTTTTCATCCCCCTAAATGTTAGGGGTAGTCCACCCCTAAATTTTTTTTTGTTCACACATAACATCTGATCTACTGAACCGATTTGGACGATTTTTTTTTAATCGATAGGAGATGGTGTAACTAAGGTACCATGTACTCATATGACGATATTTATTCACTAGAAAAAAAGTTATAAACGAAAAACTAACATTTCATGTTATTTAAAACAATATGTGTTATCGTAAATCCTTACTTCAATGAGCGACCCGATGGTCAAGTGGTTATGCGTGTCAGGTTGAAGTTCCTGATGGAATGAGATCGAATCCAGGCCCTCAAGGATTTTTTCGAACAGCTGCATGGTTTTTTTTTTTTTTTTTGAATGATTTTAATGATTGTAATGTCCTTATGCAGGTACATCCCCTCATGGGGATCTACCCCATATTTTTTTATAGTACAAAATGACAGTTTTGGTCGGATCTTTGTTAAAATTCGCAATGGGGTCCTTCGATGCTATAGATTTTCTTATGGACGTTTGCGCCATTTTTGGGGGCTTTGAATCGATTGTGGCAATAAATGGTTTTTGATTTGCGGCACTTATATTATTTTTTCAAAAATTATATACACTATCAATTATATTATGATAATTTTTGTACCTTTATAAAATTCTGTATTTTATACCTTGCATTTACGTCAAATTCAAGGTAAAATTAAAAGTCAAAAATTCTGAAGAAGATAAATATATGTTAAAAATTAAAGTAACTATTTTTTGTGGTTTTCATATTGGTTGTGACCAAAAAACATCATTACAAACAAATAAAATGTATCAAACACCATGAGTGTTGAGTTATTAGGCAAAATCTGCTGTGTAAAGTTTTTTTTTCACTGCGAGAGGGGGGGGGTATGAACGACCATTAAAGTGACACAAATTTTTAAAAAATAAAGGTTCGATCTCCAATTATCTTGCTTCGTAATTTGAACCCACCCCGGCTGTGCAACGGTACGCGATTAGTCATTCAAAAATTAATGAAAAACGTGATCGAAGCCAGGATTTTAAATGGCAAGCTCAGAGGTGAAAATATACTCATACCACGGATTCCTATTATACCTACAGATGTGCGAATTCAA
This sequence comes from Uloborus plumipes, assembly GCA_038373865.1. Classification (NCBI taxonomy): domain Eukaryota; kingdom Metazoa; phylum Arthropoda; class Arachnida; order Araneae; family Uloboridae; genus Uloborus; species Uloborus plumipes. The sequence goes on from JAXGGA010005704.1 coordinate 35,768, forward strand.
TTCACACGTATTCAGTTTCCGATTAGATTGGCATTTGCAATGACTATCAACAAATCCCAAGGTCAAACGATGTCTGTTTGTGGCTTAGATTTGAGAACACCATGTTTTTCACACGTACAATTATACGTGGCATGCTCTCGAGTGGGTAAACCATCCAGTTTGTTTGTGTTAGCTAAAGATGGACTAACAAAAAATATTGTTCACGCTATAGCATTAAGAGATTGATATTGTTTAATTGTGTTACTGTCGTAATTGTTAAATTAATGATATATAATTTTAAGGAATAAATTATAATAACTTAAAAATAATGTTTGCCTTTTGTTATTTTTATATTCCCTCATCGTTCACAGCGCTCCATGCTTATTTCACGCATATACCACATTCTTACATACATACAATATACACATTCTACCATACATACGTACATAGATACTTACAATAAGTAAGCTATTTTTTGTCTACACTAGAAATTACTAGGAAATTATTTATATGGCAAAACAACGTTTGCCGGGTCAACTAGTATATACAGGGTGTCCACTCCAATCGTGGACCAATAGCTAATTTCTAAACCGTTAGAGATAAGCATATAGTTTATTTAGGAAAAAATCTCCAAATTACGAAAAAAATTTTGGGTCTATTCAATGTTTTTCAAAAAATCAAATTTTGAAAGAGTTACGAAATTTAAATTTTTATTCAGCCCCCCAGTCCTATCAATCATATTTAGTAAAACATTCTTGACACTGTAACGTTTAAAACTAAAAAAAAATCGCTCTTCTACCACAAAAATTGACCGAGTTATGACGTTTTGAAAAATCAAGATTTTGAAGGATTTCGCATACGGTCCCTTAAGCGATCGCTCGATGACGTCATGAAATAATGCAAAATCTTGATTTTTCAAAACGTCATAACTCGGTCAATTTTTGTGGTAGAAGAGTGATTTTTTTTTTAGTTTTAAACGTTACAGTGTCAAGAATGTTTTACTAAATATGATTGATAGGACTGGGGGGCCGTATAAAAATTTAAATTTCGTAACTCTTTCAAAATTTGATTTTTTGAAAAACATTGAATAGAACCAAAATTCCTTTCGTAATTTAGAGTTTTTTTCCTAAATGAACTATATGCTTATCTCTAACGGTTTAGAAATTAGCTATTGGTCCACGATTGGAGTGGACACCCTGTATATATTTTTTAAAGATAACTTATATTGTTATGAGTATATCAAGTTATTTTTCTCGCTGAGCGGGAATGGGATTTTTGTATTTTTCTTAGTGTGCTAACCTCTACACTTAAATTTCATTTTCTATGGATGGGAAGTGGGGGATTTTCATTTCGTTCTGATCACGCATTTTAATTTTGATTCTTTCTAACAGGCACTTTAAATCTTTGTAAACCAAAATTGCAAAGAAATCTTCGAAGGCGGCTGAGCACCAACGAGCAGGGGACAGAGCATCCTTGTAACTTATAAAGTTGTACTTTTAAACGTGTAAGTACGATGTATTCTGAGTTTTGTAGCACTACTATTTTTCGGAAGTGCAAAACAAGCAGAAAAACCTATAACTTCCTCAGCTGTAGCTCTGACTACTATTTTTAGTCACATCATATAGCATTAATTTTTACGCAACAAGTGCCGACATTTTCCATAGATGTCGAATTTATGTGTTAAAATATAGACACTATCGCCAAAAGTATTAGGACACTTTCAAAAATGCGCGTTTTTAAGGATTTCTGAAGACGACACCAATTGTCTCTATAACACAGGATTGTCCCCAAAATACAGGATTCAGCTGGCATTTCCCCACCCATTAAATCACCCATGCATTTAGGGTACAAAAGTGGGGGGAAGGGGGAACAAAAACTTTTTTTACCATAATTCATAGTAAATAGCTGAAAATAAGCTGGAAATATAAAAAATTAATTTGCATACTAGGCGTAGTTATTTTACGTATTTTCATGGCAGTAGCACTTATATTGCCGAAGATATAAGCGTTTCTTTCAAAACTGATAACTTTATTTTCCGATTGTTGGTTCATAACCCGCGGTTTTCAGTCAAACTATACCAAACCTTCAGAAAACTTCACAGCATACAAGAGAAATATCACAAAAGAATTTCGAAAAAAAAAAATATTAAAACTTCATTGAAATATGAACAGTTGAAGCAATTAGTTTTTCCCTACTCCTGCACGAACGACAGTGGTTTACGACCATAAAAGTCTTTTAATCATATAGATGCTTTAACTTAGAAAAAAAAACCAGTTTAATATCTTAAAATTTTAGAAAGATAGAGGCGATCTAATGAGCCGATTTTTAATTTTTCTCAGATAGGCAACGAATCGGATAGGGATCGTTCACAAACAACCTGTTTCTATCAACAATCAGTCCACTGAATCGCTGGAAGATTGAAAACAAGTATTGTCAATTTCAACCCCTTTCTCAATTTTGTTCTCTAAACATATAAGTAGTTTAGTTTTTATTCAAAATCGTCAGCTGAAACCTATATTTTATGGGATAAATATCATAGAGGCAATTAGTCTCTTATTTCTCGGAAAACCCTTAAAAATGCGAATCTTCGGAAGTGTCCCAATACTTTCGGTGATATAGTGTAAGTACCCCACTTCAGAGAAAGCACCGTTCTATTGAGTGAACACCCTCAACAATGTAAATGCATGATGCTACTATAGATATATCGTTCATAGATTCTTTAATCAATCTCTTCCGTGAAGACTGGCTAAAGAATCTATGAACGAGCCGGCTTCATGTGGAATTGAACTTCTATGACAAGAAATATGTATAATCAACTAATACAATCTTAATAAGGGTTAAACCAATTTATCACATAAATATGAATAGCCATAGATTCATTCCCAATGTTAGCATATTGCAAACAGATAGGATTCTTCTTTTTCCTTGTTATTTAGTCCTGATTGGAATACCTTGGTCCTCCAAGTTGGGGGTTTTGCACAAGGTTGGTTCTCTAGAAATGTAAAAAATCCATTGCTCATGAATCTCAAAGAAGATATAGAGGAAGGCCGAAAAAGAGGTGGAGAAAGAAGAGGTTAAAAGGCTTCAGCCGTAATAATGATGATGATTAAAATTTTAAGAGCGCTGTGTAATGAAAATGAATTGGTTAATCACTTTTTAAATTTGACTGTCATGACTAAGACAGCCTTTTCCAGAATGAATTATTATTAATATATATTCAAGGCAATTTTATTTTACACTATCTACGTGTCCCGGCTTTGCACGGGTCTACCTTGAGAATAAAAGTAATGTCAAGTGACGCTTGTCTAAAAGTTCCGATTAGATTAAAGTCGATATTTTGCAGTCACGCCATTCGAAAAATGGACCAATCGCTAAAAAAGTTATAAATCCCCAGCTACAGGAAAAGCAAAAGCAGGAATTTTATTTGTTTTTGTTCAAGAAAAAATGTCAACACCTTTTTCTCATCGAAAATTTCTTTCACGCTATTTAATTTCTTTCACGCTCGAGCGGACGATATTAATCAATCCAATTCAAAATGGATATTTTCAAATTTAAAAATGGCCCATATCTGTTTTCTGGGTGAAGTTAGCGCTTAGGAGTTTTCGAATCTTTCGGTACGAAATCCCTTTTTCAAAATTGAGAATATCTTATAATTATTTCTGGGAGAAATAGCCATTTTAGGCCATTTTTGAGTAATTAAATTGAAATTTGAAGGGTTCCGTATTTTTTTGGCGTTCGAAAAGCCCCATACGACCCTTCCCAGGTGCCCAAGTACCTGCCTGCCAAGTTTGGTCCAGATCTGACGTAAACTGGATTTGTATAGGGAACATACACACACATATTCTTCGTTTTATTAATATGGATTTAAAAAAAGCTGAATGAAAAACTGCCAATTATTAAAACCGTAATAAAACAGATCTCTATTGGTATTATACCAATATTAGTTTACAAATTAACTTGAAACGTATAAAAGCAAGAACGAACACTTTGTGTTCTACAACTTTGGAGACCGCGTATGGTTGATACACATTTCATGTTCTGAATTTGCTATTTTTTGTTACTAATGGTACGTACTAAAATAAAATTTCACGTAATACTACTTTCCTACCAAATAATGGTTTCAAAACCTTTGTTGGCATAATTTTTTTCACATAAAGAAAATCTTTAAAAAATAAACTCGAAATGTGTGTATTAATTTAAATCAACGTGGGTTAAGTTGGTTTACAAATGAATAAACTGTTATGCTGACGTAATAAGTAACGAAATGACTTTCTTTATAACTGTTTTAAACAAGAGCACCTTAAAATGTTTGAAGCAGTTATCTGTGTTAGATGATAAACGTAAATTCGATTTGCAGCTAATCCAAGCAGAGATACGCACATCTTCTCCGAAACGCCCTCCTTCAATCATTTTAAGATTAGTTTCCTTCCTTTGGGAGTTTTTTCCACCTTTTATTTCCTGTTATTATTATTATTTATTTATTTATTTATTTTTGCTGATTCTAAGTACTTCTTGCAAAAAAAAAAAAAAAAAAAAAACTCAAAAAGGTGGGCGTTATTGCAAACACAAAGAAACAAAAATTCTTACAACTATAAACTTAGATGTAATCTTAGCGATAGATTTGTCCGAATTCAGTGAAGGATTTAGTGAATCGGATCCGTCCTATAGGCCTCTGATTTGGCATTGTTGGTGTAGAACTTATTAAGCTTCTAAATTGATTGTTTGTTGGGTGATTATCTTTGCCTACATCAACCTCTTGGGAGTAATATACGGGCGTTTTCCTTTACCCCCTAGTTTCTGATGTAAAATGAAATATACCGGGGGAAAAGGAAACATGGACTCATTCGTTAACAAGCAGACATAAAGTCAAATTTTTCGTAGCCAGTTACTTTCAATGAGTGTAGTCTTGGGCAGAATGAGAGAAGTTTTATGCTTCAATTCATCCAAAAGAAAGAAAAGGATCTGAACTTAAAACATTGAACTTCTGTTACCTTTTACCCCAGTTAATTCTTCTCTAGACAAAACTGTATTTCATTCTCAGTTTGTCTTTATGGGGGGGGGGGGATCAGCAGTTACAGCAAATGACAAGGGGAACATTTTGCAATTTTGCTAAAATTTTGCTTTAAAACGTAATCACTCAAGTTTTATGAGAGTTAACAGCGTTTTATCATAGCTCATTTTAAAAGGAATTGTATGCATTTGAATTCGATATGTAATCCGAATAATATTCGAAAGTAACATTTTTTTCATAACAGATTAACTTTAAAATTTTAGAGTGTCCTTTGAAGATGGAAATTCTTTTGTAGCTTTCAGGCATTTCAGGAATTTTGAAAACAAACGTGCTTCTTAACGAAATTCAAAAATTTATATGAGTCACCAACTATGAATGAATGATTTTTTGTAAGTTATATAATAAGGCATCAAAGAAGATTTTCAGGTTGAGTGACTTGTTGTTTCGACATAGAATGGCCCCAAAATGGAAAGTTTTTGATCCATTTTTCCAAATAGCTCTAGATCACAGTACCATCAAGACATCACAGTACCTAGAGCCATAACTCTCAAGTTAAGTTTCAAATTTTAGTGAATTAATAAAAGAAACACTATCAACAAATATTATTTTTGCATATCTCTATTTTCTTCTCTTTCTGAAAAATCGCATCGGAATGATTTTGTCCTTCAATTGCATTGCTACAACTTTTCCGGTTCTTTGTTTATCATTATTTAAATTAAGATGTTATAACTTAATGGTGGATTTAAATACTTTCATAAATTACTCATTTCCATCATTTAATCACTGATTCTAGAAGTCAACTTTGTACGTTGCCATTATGAGCTTAAGCAGGGCGGATGGGGCCGGCGGGCAGCCGGGCATTTTCCCGGTGGGCCGCCTGTGTTTCGGCCGGTCTAAATTTTACAACTTGTGGCGTTGTTATTCTTTTTTAATTTTTTTAGTCGGCCGGCCGGCCGGTCTAAATTTTAAAACTTGTGGCGTTCTTTTTTTTTTTTTAGTCGGCCGGACGGCCGGTCTAATTTTACAAATTGTGGCGGTTTTTTTTATTTTTAGTCGGCCGGTCTAAATTTCAAAACTTGCGGCGTTCTTTTATTTTTTTAGTCGGCCGGACGGCCGGTCTAATTTGACAAATTGTGGCGGTTTTTTTTATTTTTAGTCGGCCGGTCTAAATTTCAAAACTTGTGGCGTTCTTTTTTTTTTTTTTTTAGTCGGCCGGTTGGCCGGTCTAAATTTTAAAACTTGTGGCGTTCTTTTTTTTTTTTTTTAGTCGGCCAGTCTAAATTTTAAAACTTGTGCGGAATTATGAATATTTTTTTTTTTTTAGTCGGCCGGACGGCCGGTCTAAATTTTAAAACTTCTGGTGTTTTCTTTTTTTTTTCCCTTTTGTTGCAACAAGCGGCCTGTCTGAATTTTACCACTTACGCCATATAAAAAAAAATATATAAGTTTGTGCCGTTTCATTTCATAAAGTCGTAGCAAGCGGCAAAACGGAAACAAAAATGTAGAGTTAGGCCGAAGTTTGTCGTTTCTCTCACCAGACACTTTTTCTTCAACTGAGAAACCTTTAGTTCCAAAAACATCTTTTGAGTACTTATCTAAAAAAATTGCAAAATTTAATGAAGCTGCAACTCCAGAACGACTAAAGGAAGAATACACTAACTTCGCTCAAAATTGGCCTAAGCTTAGAAAAATTATTAAAAATCAATATGAAATATGAGTCGCAAGAGCAAGAAAACAGTGATGATGAAAAAGAATCAGACGATGAAATTGATGAAAAGCTTGCTTCCATTTCTTGCAAAAACTGTCAAAATTGCGTTAGTTGCTGTTATAAAGTACTCATTAAGTACAACTTGTTCAAAGATTGTTATTCAGCTTTAACTACTGCATATCAATATTTGTTAACGCTACCTATTACTCAAGTGGCTTGCGAAAGAAGTTTCTCCAGTTTAAAGCTCATAAAAACTATTATACGTAATAATTTAGCTGATGAACGGCTAGAGTCATTTATGCTCATGAAAATAGAAAAAGATTCTTTACAAAATATTGATAATGAAGCAGTGATTGACAAGATTGCTCTAAAAAGCGAAATTCTAAAAAAATAGTTATTACATTGATGTTGTCATATTTCTAAGCTAGTGCACTTTTTAAAACAATTTCTTCCTTCAAAAGCTTTTTTCTCAAATTTAAGTCTTAGTTTTGTCGCCACTCTGTGAATCAGAAGTGTTATTTCTTAGTTTTACATATTCAATTATAGAACCTGTATTATCTTTAAAAGTATGCCCATTTTGTATATATCTATAAGTAGTTTCTTCATTTTTAATGCAAAATATTGCTTTCCAATGTCATTAAAATGTCGTACCTTTTCTTTTTTTCCCCGATGCAGCTTTTTGAGTTAATCAAAGTGAACAATTTGCTGGTTGTTTTTTAATTATGTATAATTAACAGTTTTACTTTTAATGCTAAGGAAGATCCTTCAAGGCTTGAATTAAAATGTTCGTCACTGTGAAAATTCCTGTCTTCACTTTAAAAAATTACTTACGTAACATTTTTTTTAAGTTGAAAAAAAGGAAAAGGTAATAATTTAGTTTGTATATATTATTTGCATCATGTGTGCTTCATATTCATTAAAATAATAATTGTAAATAAATATTATAAAATATGTTACCTTCATATGTAGTCAGTTTCTGAAAAGTATGGATATTTTGAGGTTCATAATTGCTAAATTTTCACAGAATTAGATTTGTTTTTAGTACGCCACTCTCAATAGTTGTTAAATATTGTAAAGCTAGTTCAATATTAAGTTTTTTTCATTTTTATACACATGCTACTTAATTAATTACTTACAATACAGTTTGTCATCATGTTGTTAGTTTCTGAAAAGTTTGTAAATAACTTTTCTGATCGGAATGAAAAGTTTGAGAATAGATATAAGTTTAGAAATCGATCAATGTTAAATTTCAAAATTTCCCTCTTTTTCACGAAATTATATTTTCTCTTTTTTTCTTTAGAAAGCAGTACGCGCTTGAAGGTGTCTTAAATATTGCATCTTTTTTCCAATGCTGAGCGTTTCTATGTTTTACAAATGTGCATACATTGTTGAACGCTTATTTAATTCACATAAAACTATAACATTTGTACATCCTAAAATGTGTTGTCACTATATTTAATTGTTGTATATGAATAAACTCAAGCTAGATATAAAAAAAAGTAAGTAAGTCAATTGAGACGCAGTTTAAACTTTCGGTCTTCACTTTCGTTTTACTAAGCAGCCTTTTTAGTTGACGAATAAATAAACCGTTTCAAAGTTCATCTTCTTTACTTTATGAATTTCCTTTAACTACTTCGTTATGAAAATTAAATCAGAAACTACGTTTTAAAACATGTGATCGTCATGTTATTAGTTTCTAAAAAGTATGCTAATAACGGATTTACTTTCAGTAGGGGAGGGGGGGGATACATTTCTGCGTAAATGTAAATTTAAAGATCGATCAGTGTTAAATTTCTAACTCTCCCCATTTTCACATAATTATATTTTGCCCCAGTTAAGGTCTCAAATATATACGAAACACCATAGCTTTATTTCAATCCTGTGTATATATTCAGTTGTGTGTAAGAAATTTCAAAATCAATGTCTTCCTTCAAGCTTTTGAAATGTACGAAAAAATGGATTTACTTTCTATGCATCAAAAATTTTGTATAAATGATTATGAAGAGCCAGATCAGTGTTCAAGTTCCATTAGTTGATCTTTGTCACAATTTTTCTTATAGTCTAAGATCCCACCGCAGTTTATCTACACTCATAGCGTACACTCATCACGTTTATGTCAAATTAAAGCTGATTTCTTTCTGAACGTGATGCACTATGTCCGCCTATGTAAAAGTGCCCGAAACCTATAGGCAGCCTGGCCTAAACAGGTCACATGAATGTAGTATTTCTACACTCATAGCGTACACTCATGACTCATATATCAAATGGAAGCTAATTTTTTTCTGAACGTGGTGCACTAGAAGTGGCCGCAACCTCTAGGCAACCTGGCCTGAAGTTTAGGGTCCAAAATTTCAAATGGTTATAAAAGACGGAAAAATTGGTCGATTCTTTTGCTTTTTTTACTAAAATTATTCTTAATGTGAGTACTTTTTCAAAAAAAATTGATTAACTTAAATTTCAAAAATTGCCGATAGGGGGCGCTTTAGACTTTGGAGCTAAAAACAACTACTTTTTACCATTTTTTTTCTTATTTTCGAAATTGATTCAAAAAGTTCAAACTCTAACTTAAATTTTGAGCCCAAAATATCAACTAATTTCCAGTTTTTAGCAATGTTCGGACCAAACGTCAAAAAATGTGTTTTTCTGCTTTTTAACTTGTTCTTTCATGTAAAAAAGATTATTGAAATCATCTGGCGATACTAATAATGTGAAAATTAAATTAAATGCACACTTTCTGAGTTGTAAAATACAAAATTTCTGGGTAAAAAAATGTTGGAAAAAAAATATTTATTCTTTTTTTTAGTTACTAAAGGGTTCATCTGATTTTATTTTAACATTATCAGGTGATTTTAATAATTTTTTTACATAAAAGGACTAGTTGAAAAGCAGAAAAACACAATTTTTGACGTTTGGTCCGAGTATTGCTAAAAACCGGAAATTAGTTGATATTTTGGGCTCAAAATTTTAGTTAGAGTTTTAACTCTTTGAATCAATTACGAAAATGTGAAAACAAACGGTAAAAAGTAGTTGTTTTTAGCTCCAAAGTCTAAAGCGCCCCCTATCGGCAATTTTTGAAATTTAAGTTCATCAATTTTTTTTCGAAAAAGTACTAACATTAAGAATAATTTTAGTAAAAAAAGCAAAATAATCGACCGATTTTTCCGTCTTTTCTTTTATAACCATTTGAAATTTTGGTCCCTAAACTTCAGGCCAGGCTGCCTAGAGGTTGCGGCCACTTTTACATAGGCAGCCTTAGTGCACCACGTTCCGAAAAAAATTAGCTTCAATTTGATATATGAGTCATGAGTGTACGCTATGAGTGTAGAAATACTACATTCATGCGACCTGTCTAGGCCAGGCTGCCTATAGGTTTCGGGCACTTTTACATAGGCGGACATAGTGCATCACGTTCAGAAAAAAATCAGCTTTAATTTGAAATATACGTCATAAGTGTACGCTATGAGTGTAGATAAACTGCGGTGGGATCTTAGACTATTACGAGAAGCAGTACGCGATCGAATGCGTAGTAATAGTGTACCATTATTTCAATGTTCAATTACTTATTTATATTTATGTATAATCGGAGTAGCTGTAAGTATTAAACATTTGTAGCAGGGTTGGCAAGGTTTTGGACAGAACGGTAAAAACCACGGTTTATAACATGGTTTAAACCGTCCTGTCCAAAACCCATGTGTCCAAAACTGTCCTAAACTATCCAAAACTACATTTTTAGTACAATTTTACGTTTTGAATAAATATCAAAAGCACAAAATTATACTTGAAGTTAAGACTTAATTTATTTAATGTAAACATTTAAATATGTACATAACAACATATATAAGATTTTAAGCTGATACTAATCTAGCTACTTAGAAGTTACTATTCTTCATTAAAAAATGAATTAGTTCTCCATAAGTTTATATTATTTTATTTTTAATACCAGCGAAACTTCTTTTAAATATAGATGCAAATGTGGGTGTTCAAAAGGTACAATAATCGACTTAAATGCAAAAAATCAGTTTTGCACTTAATTAAAAAGATACACAACATTTGAGAATGTTACAGCAACATTTACTGAATATTTAATTATTTCACAAAATACTAGGAATAAATTTAAAAGTAGTACAATTCCAAAAAAAAGTATGTATATACATATGTACACATTAGTAATCTGGTTCAATTGGTCCTTTTAACATCCGATAGCACATGACCAGTTTAGCTGCCGTATTTACCCGTAAACGATTAAATGACTAAAGTGACATTTCATAATCAGACACTAAATCATTACTGATCCTTGAAAAATGTTGATAAGTTTTTCTAAATATTTGCAAGTTAGGATGTTTTTTGTTTTCTTTAGGAAATATATACACATATGAAAGGCTCGGGTGTAAAAAATGGTAACTAGCATTTCAAAAAATCAAAACTTTTTCGTTTAAAAATGGATTCATTGCTTCGAGACATTACTGTAGCAAGTTTTTTCTATTTAAAAAATGAAGTTGATGCATTAAGTGCTGTGTGTCTCAGGTATAATTAATTACATTTTTACAAGTGACTTTTGTTTCTTTAATTTGAAACAATACGTCTTTTTGAGTTTGTCAGATACCACTATTTACGCCCGAGCCCTTCATATATATATTGTTAGAAACAAAATACACAGTATTAAAAACAAAAATCAAACATAGAAAAATTTTCTTGAGTGGTGAAAAACATTTTATCATCAGTTTATTATTCTTCAAACTAAGGTTAAAAAAATTATTTGAACATCACTGAAAACATTATTGTAAAGAAACCACAAAAGACTTCAGTTTTATGCATTTTGAGTTGCAAATGGAGCTGAAATTATCTGCTTCAAGACTTTTTTTGACAGTACTACCAATTCCTATTTTATGAAATTTTTATGCAGTGGAGTTATGAGTAAATTATTCATTTTTTAACGTATATTAAAATTACTAATATAATTAAATATTGTCAAATTTTAATTAATTACAACTAATTAACACTAATAAACTAAGATGTATGCATTATCAATATTACAGCTAATAGAAATTAGTCAGCTTAAAACCCTTCTGCCATGCTTTAGACAGTTTAAGACACTTTTGGACAGTTTTCGACAGTTTTAGACAGTAAAACCCACCTGTCCTGTCCAAATCAGTTTTGGACGTCCAAAACCCCAACCCTGATTTGTAGTAGTAAATTTTTTGAATTTGTATACGCATAGTGGTTTTATATTAAATAGAAAAAAATGTTTGGTTTGTGTGTAAATTTGCATGTTTATCATTGAAATTTTTAACTGCAAAAGAAAGCACGATTTTTGAAATATATATATATATATATATATATATATATATATATATATATATATATATATATATATATATATATATATATATATATATATATATATCAGGGGCCGTCTGTGATAAATGCCCGGGCCGGTGCAGGGTGCTCCATCCGCGGCTGAGCTTAAGGAAAACTTTTTAATAAAAATAATAGCAGAAGAGTGCGGACCTTAGTACAAATCAAATGTGTGGCTCTGGCTATTACACAAGACTAGGTGACCCGTGCGGAATTCCGCAAAAAAAAAAAAAAAAAAACCTCTAAACTTAAAATTTAATACGACAATATTTATTGGCTTCATTATCTGCCCGAAGTTGCAGCGCAGTGTCGAAATCTATAAAGAAAAGTCCAGCGTAAGTTGGTGTAGTCCCTGCCAGAGGTTGCAAGTTCCCGATCATATGGTACACTTGACCATGTAGTTTAAAACAATATGGACCTCTGCCAGGAATGTTAACTGAGTCCACTTTGACTGAAGCGAAGGCCAAAGCATTGTTGAATTGTCTAATATTGTCTAGGTAGTAGACACCTTCCTATTAGTCTGCCTGTTGGTACCCTGTTCCTTGGCATTGCAAAATCTTGTACGTTTGCACAACAGCCGTCATCAACTGCCGTCGTTCTGACAACTTTTCAAAGAGATCAAAGACACGTTCACTTTTACAACTACTACAAAAGTGATACCCTATATTAAAATCAAATACCCAAGGCTACTACTAAACTAAATACTAACGTTATCGCAAAACTACCATAGTATTTTGAAACAATAAAAGTTACAATTAAGGTTTACCGAGCTAAGCCTTGGCTTGAAATGTCGCATTTAAAATTGATTTGAACAACAATGGTAACGATTTTAACAGTTGAGCAAAAAATTTAACTTTTTCAAACTTCAATCGCTTATAAGTCGCTTAAACGTGGATTTTCGAGATTCTCGTTACGCGGCGCTAGCGGAGAAATGTTCTAAAGAACACATTTTTTTTAATCTTTCGAATGAAATCAAAATGGAGACGATACGACAATTATTTCGCTAGATAGAGTCAATTTTGTGCCCAAAAATTGAAGTTCGAATAAAAAACGAACCGACACTTTTTAGAGGGTGGGTCTAATTTTCGTCAATAGCCCGCAGGATAAGCTTCAAAATCATAAATTTTCGTGCAATTCGATAAAGAAATGAGCGAGTTTCTACCGGGTATAGGATTCGGCTTAGAGAAATAATATATGGAGATGATTTAGTACCAAATGTCTTCAAGTGAAAATGTAATATAAAGTAAGCATCTACATATATATAACCTTCATTTAGTGCTTATTTTATCAAGTAAAACTATACACTAAAATTGTACTTGATGCTTTTAATTGCCCCACACAAACAGAAACTAGATGTGCTGCCAAATTTCACTTTCAGCTGTACTATCATATTATTATGTCAAAAAGAACAAAATTGCTGAGAACTGCATACTGGAAAAAATAGGTTGTTGTTTTTGCAGTATAATACTGGAAGCAGAGGTTCCAGTTTAAAACTGCAACAGCACAATAATAAACTGTAAAACTATCTATTTTACAATTTATTACTGTAAAATTAGCAATTTTACAGTTTATTACTGTAAAATTAGCTGTATTATACTGTAAAAGCACTTATTTTTTACAGTGCAGGCAGGTGTTTTTGTGTTAGACGAAAACCCCATTTTCTCAATGCAAAAGAGGTGAGCTTATGGATAAAAAGATTTTTTATCCATAAACTAGCAACTTTCGCGCTGAAAATGTGGTTCCTTGCAACCCGATACACAATTCTTTAAAAATTTATGCCTTTTAACGTTGTATTGTTTTATTTTACTTCACTCTCCAAAGGAAGTTCTTTGTACTTATACTATAATGCTTTCTAGTAGTTGTAACTTTCCACAACTTTCCCCTACAGGTTCTATTGGCTTAAAAATAGCAATTGATGTGTTAACTTGACTCACCAAATAATAAAATTTAGAATTTAGAACTTACTACATTTCAAATAAAACGCAGTGTAAATAAACGCTGTTCATTCACCGAAATATACTCATTCACTGTTCAGGCCATCTATTATAGATAAACAAGGCATTAAAGAGCTGTTCGAAACGATGTCACTCCTCGACACATCGGGGGTTCGAGACGTTGTCACAGTTTGGGACATCGGGGTGGTGGTAACAATAAGTATGACATCATTTTTTTAGTAAGAATATTTATGAAAATTAATGTGATATGGGCCAAAAGGGGAGGGGAAGAGTGTAACACTTTGGGACAAAGAGGAGAGGGGCTTCAAAATATTGAAGAAAAAAACTGCTCCATTACACTGTAAAAAATTTATGTTGTTTTTACAGTATAATGCAGCTCATTGTAAAATAATAAACTGTAAAAATTGCTAATTTTGCATTAATAAACTGTAAAATTTCTACTTTTACTGTACCAAACTGTAAAATTGCTAATTTTACAGTAATAAAATGCAAAGTTACTTATTTTACAGTTTATTACCGCGCATTTTAGTTTTAAACTGGAACCTCTGCTGCCAGTATTATACTGTTGATTTACAGTTTAATACAGCTAAATTTTACGGCAATAAAATGTAAAATTTCTAACTTTACAGTAAGAAACTAAAATTGCTAGTTTTACAGTTTATTAATGTACATTTTACAGTTTTAAATTGGAACCTCGGCTGCCAGTATTGTTGCGTAAAAACAACAGTTCAGTTTTTGCAGTGCATTTATGGACAGAACTCAAGCACGAAAAAAAAAAACTCTTTAAACCAACTTACTTTTGTCATTGGTTTTCCTCTTCCCTTCTTCTTCGTTCTGAAAGAACTGCATCGGACTTATTTTGTCCTTCAGTTGCATTTCTGCAAACTTGTCCGGTCCTTTGCTATTCGCCTGTCCTTCTTGCTGATATTTGAGACCCAGAATGGCATCGATGGAATGAGCTGGGACAGTCCTCTCCCTCCCCAATTTCCCGTCACCATTCATTTTCTGGGAGCTGTTCGAATCACCGCAAATCACATTCATGGTATATCAAGAGAAATCAGTTCATGACTTAGCAGATTCAGATTTTTCCGTGCACAAAAACAAATTGATCGACAATCTTGTTTCCCAAAAAGTTGACAGTCTGTCTTTGTTTCTATTGACTAATTATATCAATCAATTCCCTGTGAAATATCTTCTTTTTGAATTGTTTGTGTGTTTGAGTTAGTAATAAAGTTAATAGTTGATAGTTAATAGTTGCGAACAAAGTGTTTAAACAAGTTTTATAACTTTTACTGACTTGATTATCAGTTTATAAATCGATTGCAGGTTGTACTTCAACCATTTAAGTTTTATCTTTTGCCAATAAAAAATGTCTGTGTTCAAATCCAATTCTCTTTCTCCTGCGATGACTTTTTTCTCAATCGAGTAAGCAGTAAATAGTTCACTCGTTGCTTTTATTGTTTATCGTATATGCAAGAAAATGAATCTCATTATTTCCATTTTTTTAGTGCTACAATTATTATGAAAATCTTGGTCAAACAAATAATGTTGAACTAATCATCGAACGAGCATAATTACGAATTCAGTTATACAACAGCACATGATCTCCATCACACAGAAACTTCTTCTAGTCAGATGTCCTGATTAGGGTCTCAAACGTGCTCAGACAAATAGTCTTGCTTTCTCACTTTTCTTTTCAACTTACGCAATGCATGCAAAGATCTTTTACAGGTTCACATTTCAAGCATGCTACATTCTCAGTTGAGACATATTTTTCATGATTTAATATCATTTCTTGAATCTGGGGACCAGTATGAACAATTTACTTTGAAGTAGTTATTCCTAACTAAGCAGATGTTGTAAATCATTTTTTAAATATTCGCATTAACTGCAGCTTCTTAGGTATTAGTTTTGAAAATGCAAATTTATGTCATCATAACTTCATCCTCTCAAAGTCATTATGTGCATGAATTCAATAAGCTGTTCGTGTTGAGCAACTGAATGGGCTGAAGCAATGAAACTTCTTCGCAAAGAACAAAAAAGATTATCTTTTTTACATTATCCCAAAAATAACTAACATTAAATTACAGCTCAATCTTCTCACTTGTAATTTTCAGAGAATGGTCTTCATGTGTTCATACATTGAACCTTTTGCTTAAAATGTAAAACAGGAATTTTAAATTTATGGGAGATATAAACTTTTTTTGTAAGGGAAATATAAAATATTTGATACCAGCCCTCATGTGCAAATATATAATCTGGCAATTCGCTTTGTAAAGTAACTTTAAATCTAGACAACTGAAGATATTTTAAGTAATGTCAAAGACTGCATAGATTACAGTTTGAATTTATGAAAGTGACAGCAAAACAGCTGCAAGTTCAGTTCAAATCAAAGTTGAAACCTATAAATTACAATATTTTAAAAGGAAAGGTTGATCTAATACTCTAAATGCTTCTAATTTCAATCTCTTAAGTATAAGAAGAAAGCTTCAAATTATTTTCTTTTCAATGAAGCACCAGGTGACATAACATCCTGTGAGAAATTTCAGTATTGTACTTTGCAGGTGAACACCAAATGTTTATAACAGATTTAGAGTACTTTGTTAGTAAACTTCGGAACAATGCGAAGAAAACGTGGAGAAACTGCATCAAAGCTATTCAAAAAAGAAATTAGAATGTTCCGCAATACGTTGCAGGAAATCGATTGATTTTTACGTACAATTCATTCCAACTGTTTTTCGATATTGCGACCACGGACAATCTGAAGAGAATTGTAAAAACCAATTACACCCTTTGATGTGGCGAGCCAGTAAATAAAACAATCAAACTCTGCACGATCCAGCAGCTCGCTGGTATCCAACTCAATATCCCGCGCTCGGTTTCTTGGCGGGGACCCCGCGCGTCGCTCTGCTTTCTGATTGGTCGGGTTCCGGCAGCCTGTCGGAGAGCCATCCGGCAGGCGCGTGCGCCCGGAACAAACCAATGGGAATCGATCCGGCAGGCAGTCGGGTGGGGGAATTCCGGCCGGGAGGGTGGGTGTTCCTCTTAATGCTGTGGTAATTAAGTGAAATGGCGTGGAACGGTTTAAAAGGGGGTCGGGGGAGGGGAGGTATCATTTACCTGTTTAGGGTTGCCGAGGAGCTGAGATTATTGGGCATCAAACGAGGCAGTAGCACCGCGACAGATAGCTTCGGCAGTCATCTTTTCCTCGCTTTTCTATTGCATTTAAAGGAAAAAGTAGGTTATTTTTGTAATCGAAATTCAAGGTACTTCAGGGAAACTTATGAACAAATCTTTCAAACATTAAAATTTAAATGCCTGGTTTTGATTTTAAAATAAATTTTACGATAACACTTAGCGATATCGAAGTTGAGGAAGAATTGCAATTTCGCTTTAAAAGTTTGAGCGAAATATTTTGAAAATTGTGACTATGCTCCGATTGCAAAACAACACAGCCTCATCTTTTTTAAGTATAATAATTAAGTATTATTTTTTAAGTTATATTTTCCAGATTAGTGTCAGTAAGTAGCAAAGGGATGTAAGTGGACTTTTCAATGTTTTGAGTAACACGTTTGAAAAGTTCGAACCGTATAGATGACCTTTCTTTGAGAAGTTTTTCTGAATCATGTTGTAATGCAAACACATACCTGTGGCTTCTATTGCCGTCTCATGCCCCAAAACAGATGAGAATTTCTTCTGCTTTCTAAATAACTCATTTCATACTGCCGTGCTAAGCACAAAAGTCGTATCTGCACTTTTTAACAAATTTGAGTTATCGCCACCAGGTGGCTTTTTG
The DNA here is from genome assembly GCA_038373865.1 of Uloborus plumipes. Lineage (NCBI taxonomy): Eukaryota > Metazoa > Arthropoda > Arachnida > Araneae > Uloboridae > Uloborus > Uloborus plumipes. The sequence goes on from JAXGGA010005704.1 coordinate 53,572, forward strand.
TGACGTATTTTACCTAAATACAAAATTATATGGTCGTTTGAGAACGGGATGTATTTTTAAGAAAATTCTGAAAAAGTTTCATCTGAATCAAATACATGGTGGCGCAAAACTTTAAAGGGTTTTATCTCAGTTTGAGCTCGACTGCAGATACCACTTTTGCGCTTAGCAGGGCAGCATAGTGAACGGATAATTTTCAAAAATAATGTGGTATTTAATGAAATACACAATAATGAATTTGAATGTCACTTGGAATCACAAATACGCGGATAGAGTGCTAATTTTTGTGTACAAATCACACCTAAACAGCCAGTAGATAAAACTGACGTTATCGGAGCGTACTTTACTGTAGAAAACGTATCATACATAAAAGTTTCTTGATGAAGTAGGGAACAAAACCGGGAAATTTTCGCTTGCAAATATTAAAAAAATTATCTTAGGTTGTTTTTAAAATAAAGTGCGGTGAAAGATAAAAAGTTTGTTTGAAAGGAATTTTATTGCGATAATTTATGTTGAAAAAAATTGAAAAAAAAAAAAAAAAACAGCTAGGAGCTCATCCGTTCTTCCTGAGGAAGAAATTCTTCAGAAAATGAATACATTTAACTTTATGTAGTTCTGAAATTAAACTTAGTTATACTTATCTCTATAATAACTAAATAACTTTTCCGCACGTATTTGGGATCGCCATGTTACAACCGCAGATGCGTTCTCAGAAGCACGTAGAACTTGTTTTACTGCTACTAGAGTGTTACCGCAAGGAAAACAACTTTCCGGCCGCAGGAACTGGTTCTTGCGCTTCTATCACTTTGTAAAGTAGTCGGTTGGAGCTTCTTGATGTTATGTGAGTTTCTAAATCATTTGATAAGTGCAGCGTAGGAAATTATGCTTTATGGCAAAGAGAGAGAGAGAGAGATACGAATGCAGTCAAACTTTGGTATCATGATCTTCTACTTGAAGTAAAACTGGAAAGTACCCGAAGTTCACCATATAGAAGTAAAAAGTAACCTGGAGGTTCTAGGAAAGACTGACCAGTGAATGAACACTACTCAATTTTTATGAAAAATTATTATTTTAACACATTTTTTTAGATGAGTTGGCAGTAGTCACTTCTTTCTATATATTTCCGGAAAGAAAACTACTAGAAAATGCTATGTTAGTCCACTGGCTGGGGTGTTCATTCACTGGGTCTGGGCACTCTTTTTCATTTCAACCCCCCGAAAAGGCTGATGTACAGTCATAAAAAATTTTCTCAATTTTTTAACATACATATACTATCTGAAATATTTTTACGGTCTTGTGCCAAATACCAGTTTTTAAAAATGCTATATTGTTTTAAAAGTGAAATTACACTTAAGTTTAACTGGTCGATATACCTTATACCACTTCTAATGCCTGCCCACGATTGCTGTGGAATTGGCAACTGTCCTGTTAAGATGGAACCTTTCAGTATAAGGGGAAATGGAAAAATTTGTTTTCCGTAGTTGGTTCATTTCAATGTGACCCTGATTCATTTAAAGGCTAACACACATCTGTAAGTGCTGACATCTTTGAAAAATAATGGACGCATCTATTTCCGCCCATAAACCGGATGTTTTCTTTTCCATATCATCCGTAGTCAGATAGTGCCCTAATTTAACCGCAATACAGCAAAGGCTATTTTTTAGAAAAGTTCTTTTTTTTTTTTTTTGTCTAATTTCTCCGTAAAAGTAGAAAATGGGTAAGAAATCACTATATACTAAAAGAGAAATTTTGAAATCATGTTTGCCACTTATGAGGGCAGGAGACTCTATAGCACCTACAATCTTGAAAATTGGTACGAAACTACGTCGACTCCTTCGAAACTTTTTTGCGGGGAAAGACAGGAAATGCTCTTCCTCCCCCTCCCCTTCACACATTCCCAGATAGTTATTGCTATTATAACATGTATTTCTAAGTCATTTGTTGGACGTATCAAAATTCAAAATTGACCGAAACAAGTCACTGGAGGGGTGACTACTTCTCTTACCAGCTAACTCTCTATACCTACTTATCAAGGATATCTGCATCAATAATCGCAAAAACAGTTATAGCTCGTCTCACTACGATGATAAAGAAAAAGGGTGTTCAAATACTAATACCCATCATGACTGTCCAGAAATAATTGGTAGAGGAGAGACTAGTGGGCTGCCGGGCCATCAAAAAACCACACCTCATTGTGGCTAGGTGGAAAAAGTGACTACAATGGGCTGAACAACATCAAAACAATAGATTTTCGCCTCAGAAATGCTGTCTCTGGATTCTGTAGCTTTGCAAGAATTTTAGGGAAATTAGACGAATGGAATTTTCTATCACTTCTACATAAGCTTGGGTCATATTTGTTTTCGTGGAATTCATAGGCACCTCGTGCAGGAGGCAAGGGGGGAGACTGCCCCCTCACTTTTAAAAGGAAAGCGATCTTGTCCCTTCACTTCTCTAGAGTAAAAAACTAATGATCGGTTGAAATTCTTTTTTACTCAGTAATTTAATTTTTTTTTACGAAAGTAAAAGCTGAATTTCGAAAAATGGACTTTTTTCAAGTTATTTCGTAAGAATGGAACTCAGAATCGGAAGGTGGATGGATATCTACGGTGACCATTCGTCTTAACTTTTGAGGCCATATTTAGCATTTTTTATAGGTCATTTGATCATTAGTGTTAAAATCCAATAACAAGAGAGGGATATATATATCTATAATATAACAAAATTTTTAAAAAATAGCTTCATAGGTGCTGCCTCCCCCCCCCCCTCACACACACTTTTTTGTTTGTTGTCAAGTTGTAGCCATAAACGCATGAAAGTTTTTTTGGGATGCTTGTGATTTACTTCACAAACCTGATTGGATTTTTATTGGGAAGATTTCGAATTTTTTCAGGAAAATTCCAACATAATTTCAGAAATGTAGGACTTTTAGTGATTGTTTTTTTTTTTTTTTTTAGATACATTAGTTGCCCATTTTTCCCGGGAACATTCTCTGAATTGTTTTTACAGTTTAGGTTCAAAAACAGTAACAGAATAATTAATATTTCTTGAAGACTTCTGAAGTTTTTCTAGGTAAAAAGAAACTTTGTATTGTGTTTTGCATTCTATCCTTCTCTCTTTTATACGTTAATGTTTAATTTAACGTTACTTTGTTATTTTCAATGAAATAAACTCTACTTTGCTTGATTATTATCACTATTTTTAAGTCTTGTTGTTTGAAAACTTTTCGTATTTTTTGTGTACTATGTATATCTTAACCTAATATATTAAAATAATAATAATACTATTTTTTCAGGAAATAACTAACTTTTACGTGCTTTTCTCGATGTCCCACGGAAAAATATGCCTTGTCGCACTGTCTCATAAAGGATCACAGTGGGACAACTTGGCTGCCATTGATTTGTTTTTTAATAATATGAAAACAAATTTGAAAGATATTTATAACGAACAATTTAAGTCGCCAAAATTTCCTGTACTCAAAGTTTCATTTCAGTTAAAAAATTCAAGAATTTACGTTACACAAATGAAAATCTTCTTACTGTGACCCTCTACTCCCCTATTTAATAGGCGTACAACAAAATAATAAAATGTCTAAGAATTTTAAAATGAAAAATCAAACCAATTCTGGAGGTTGGCTGGCTTTCTTTACTCTAAACTTTTAAAATGGTAAGAATGTTTGAGATTATATTCTTTTTAAGTTGAAGTTTCATATTATTTTCAAAAATAAAAATTCCTTTCCTAAACTATACAAGGGAGCTTGACGTCTTAAATGACAGTTCTCTAATGACGCAAGTAAAAATATGAAAGTAACAAATATTAACATAATCCATTCCCAAGAGAATTTAACTTGAAAACTGTTTAGGATTAAATGCGCTTGTCAGTGACGCAAAAACAAAGATTAGAATGAATTTACAATTAAATGCAATTATTTAAATTCATTGGTAGGGCTTCTTTTGAAATAATGTGCTTTAAACAAACTTTTAAGTAATTCATTTGCGCCATTTGGAAATAATTTTAAAACGAAGAATATTTATGAAGTTTAGAATTAATCTCCCGGCTATACCGCAAGTAATGTTTATCTAGAAGAAACGATAAACATGAGCTTCTCAGAGAACGAGACATGACCTCCCACAGGGAACAATTAAAGCTTTCATAATAACTTGAATTAAGAGCATTTATCTCGTGCGTTTTCGGAATAAAATTTTTACTTTCAGGGTAAAATTAGTGTAACCAAGTTATTGAAGTCAAAAATGCAAGCGAAATGAAGCTTGGCCTGTGTCATTTCATTTCACTTTAATCCGCTTAAGTTTACGAAAATTTGAAAAGTTGTTTCGGAACGTTTCCTGGACGAGATTAATTGTGGAATAATTTTTACTTCTACTAGAACTCTCTCGAGATTACAGTGGCCGCAGTGACGCTCTTTGATGTTTATTTGGAAAATGGATCTTTAATCATTACTAAGTTATAGCGGAAAATTCAAAAAATGTTCCCGTGAATTTAAGACGCAAAACAGTTGAACTGAATATTATAGGCCGGGATTCAAGTGAAACACGGACGATCGCAACTCACCAATGCAATCGCAAATTCCCAAATTTGGATTCAAGTGAAACGTTACAATCGCTACGAGATGCTATTCTATCGTAATTCGACTTCCAGTAGCGATTGCAATTGCGATCGCCTCGAAGAGATTGCCATGGTGTTTTACTTGAATTCGGCCCTTAATGCATGAAGATTAAAAGTTCCAAACCACGTGGGGAAAAAAATGTTTCCTTAGCATCTGTTTCAATTTAACTCTAGATAGGCAAACACAATTTTTTATGAAAAGGGAGAGAGAGAATTGGGGGGGGGGGGGAGAGAGAGAGAATACCACCCTTGGTAAAAATAAAACTCTTTAAATTTTCTAAACATGCTTTTTCCCAGTGTGAAGAGAAATAATTGAATCGGCAGTTTGAAGATGGGAACGAAGACCAAATTTCAAAATTGGGTTTTTTCGTGATTGTATATCTCCTACTGTGGATACACATGTTAGTGAGAAGAAAAGAACAAAAACCAACCTCCAACATTGATTGACGCAGCATTTAAATCTATGTGAGTTGAAAGAAAGGAACAAGTCCGGTCTTAGTTCCCTTCTTCCAACTAATTACGCAAACCTATGGCTAGGGAGCAACACTGTTGCCGTGAATCTTTATCACTCGGTTGGATAACAAATTCTATCATAAAACCTACCTATTTTGTTTTGATTAAAAAAAATCAGTTTTGAAATTTCTTAGTGAAAGTTCTCAAATATGTCATCCAGCAGCTCTAACTTAACTTTGAGTTTGATATAAGTCCTGAAATCAAAGAACTGCACGTATTCAGTGATGCATGTGGTGGGCAAAATCAAAACAACACTATGGTGAGATTTTTTCTAGCATCGGTTAGTTTTGAAAGATTCAGAAAAATCCATCATTACTTCCCTGTTAGAGGACATTCATTCCTCCAATGTGATAGGAATTTCGGAGTGGCCAAAAGGGTCATAAGAAGACAAGGTCGGATTTATGTTCCTGATCAGTATATTGAACTCATTCGAACTGCAAAGAAAGATGGTTTCCTAGTTGAACAAGTCTCTGGGTCACTTGTTTTTGAACTTCAAAAATTGGTGGCCCAAGTTCTACAAAAAAAAACGTGCAAGTCTACAGACAAAGCTATGGTCTTCAAGATATCAACTTTCAGACATTTGGAATATTCTTCACCCTCAGGATACGTTATAGCTGCGCAATTCATCGACGGCCTCTGCAAACATTCCTTCAAGTTGGAGAAACCTAATGCTGGTGACATTCACTTGCCTACAGATCAAGCTTACAACTCCAAAATTCCGATGAATCCATTGAAAATGAAAGATGTTGCAACAATAGTTCAATACATACCGGACCAATACAAAGCATTCTATGAAACTGTCCTTACTTGGCCATCTCTTGGTGGCAATGCTGATGAAAATGATGATGAGTTGGATTATTAAAACTTCTTGTGTGAGGAGTTATCTGTGTGAGGAGTAACTAATGTTTATCATTTAATAAACATATTTTTTGATTATTTTGTTGTCCTAATCATTTTTTTTTAATTTTGTTACAATAATCTTTCATTAAACAAGGACTTTTTCAAACAAACATCATACCTGTAAGCTGTTTTACTTGAAAATCCCTATACCATCGCATTAGTTTGAAGAAGGGAACAAATCCAACGACTTTGATGGCCCGTAAATCCTTACATACAATAGATAAACTCAAAATGTAAAATACATCCAATTACTTTAAAGGTAAATAATGCTACAAATGAATCAGAAAAAAAAAAATAATTCAGTATTTTAGAAGGTTTTTTTCGATTTCCCAAAAAACTACTTTTGGATTTGTTCCCTTCTTCAAACTGCCGATTCAATTAGTTTTTGAAGTAGTTTTAGTTTTTAAACTTTTAAATAAATTAGAAAAAAAATGATTAAAACAGCATACAAGTACGAAAATATCAAATTAGGAAACCTAGACGCGTTTTAACAATTGAAGAGGCAAGTAGATAAAAGTGATATGTGACAATTATTGAAACTTGCATTTTACCATGGATGAAGGTGATAAGTCTATCAGTATCATGTCCCCTTAATCACAGAGATGGTTGGTAACTAAGAATATGATCCCGTTTGATCTGTTGAGAAAAATCCATTAAAAAAAAAGAACAACGTTTATTTTATTTTTTATTTTATTTTTTGAAAGCTTTTTCTAGAAATTTAGAAAATTGTCCCATATCACCTTTATCCACTTGCCCCTTCAATTATTATAAACGATTTTTCTAGTTAAAACAACTGAACAATGAATATGGTGAATAATTTGAAATTTCTGCTCTTACTACAGTAGCCCCTCGTTATATCGCGCCTCGTTATATCGCTCATTCGGATATATCGCTCTTTTCTTTTGTCTCTTCTCCCCCCCCCAAAAAAAACTTTTAGTTCGAAACCATTTTTGAAAAAATACTTAAGGTGCTCAGAAAAGGTCTCTTTCTCATTTATTTTGTCATCAATGAATAAAACGAAGGTTCTTCTATTCCTCTGAATTCGCTGAAAAGAAGCAGCAAATTCCTGTCACCCAAACTTGCATACTGCAGAGACAGTTTGGAAACTACTGAACACTTTCTTTTGTATTAATACAATGAGGGAAAAGCATCTGTTAGTAATGTGTAGTAATAATCTGTAAAAGTTATATTTTTTTGTTACTATTGACTGAAAAGAAAAAAGCTAATGTTCGAATAAATGAGTTTTTATGTATGTGCACGTATAATTTACTTGCATGCTGGATAGAAAACTTTTTAATGACCTCGGTTATATCGCGCTTTCGGATAGATCGCGCTTTTTCTTGTCCCCCGAAAAGCGCGATATAACGAGGGGTTACTGTATTTTTACATAAGTCATGTTTCTAAACTGAAAGAGAAACAACGTTATAACTGTTCACGTTTTGTAACAGATGTGTTTCAGGGTTCCGAGCAACCCCTTTCTCAATGCAGAAAATTATGAACTTATAGAGTAAAGTCATCCTACATAAGCAGATGCCTTTGTAGGAATTTGTTTTATATGAAAGATAAATTTTAATTACATTCCATAAGTAATACTCTCGCATACTAATGTCATGAATTTTCTTTTCGTATAATTGAAAAAAAATCGGCTTTCAAAGTCTTTAAGCTTTTGTCAAATCATTTAATGTCTATGAACTCAACAATTTCAGCATTTTCTTGAAAGCCCCGACACAAGTGTCTGCAATCTGTTTCAAAATTTCGGCAATTATAACGTTATTTCTTTACATTTTACTTTGAAGCACAAAGGTATTTATTCATTTTACGGTAATGTTTCTACCCGTCAACTTAAAGTACGGTAATTTATAGATACCGCGTATACTAAAATATGTACTTGAAAAAATAATACTTAAAATAGCAGCAGGCGACATAGAAAGATAAAATGGTTACTTAAAAAAAAAAATCTTCGAAACGAACAAGATTTGTTAATTGAATTATTTTTGCTCAGAAATTGCAGCAGCACATGACCTTTTTTTTAAAATGTAATATAATAAACAAACAAATAAATAATACAAGAGATATTTTTTTTGCAAAACATTTTTCTTTAGCGTTATAATTCAGCACTATGTTGTGGACGCTAGTTCACTATTGAAAGTGCTTGTTTTATTCTCACTGTAGCAAAATATGAATAATTGTATTTGCAAAAATACAAAATTTAATTGGATGACTAATTGGAAAATTACATTTTTCTGCTATTTTTCCCCTGTTTAAGAATTCTTTTAAAAAACTAAATTCAAGATGCTGCATTGTGCACAAATTTTATTGTATTATACTCTGGGACTTTAACTATAAATTACTCCAAATTTAAATTTTATGAACTGAAAATACATAACTTCAGTCGTGTGTACACGTGTAGTCATACCCATTTTATTATTTATTTTTCATTAAAGATTGGAAAAAATGAGCTTATACTCGAGCTTTAATTTCTCTGTTTTATTGTAGTCACATTTCTCAGCAGCTAATGAAATGATTTTTCACTCTGCAACAAAAAAAAAACTATTCTCATTAGTAAAACTCAACTTCGTAATTGTGTTTATTTTCTCCCCAAAGGAATTTTAACCAGTAATTAATTTAATAATAACGCTTTTGTCTTGGAAATAAATTATGACACAAGTGCCCGAACTTCCGTTCGTTAAGTCCGCTCATTTTTAATTCATTTAAGGGAATTTAATGAGGACGACGCTTTGTCGAACAAAAAGAAATGACTTTTTAAAGTATTCTTAAAGCATCTTAATTTATATATTTTTTCCTCTTTTATTTACTGCAGCGTTCGGACTTGTACCGTCATGCATTCTCCCTAATTGACAGTTACAGTTACGGACAGATAAATAAAACCACCGCTGCCGAATGAAATGAAAAATCATTTGTAGAAAAGAAATGGAATAAAGAAAAAAATCTTTCGAAGAGGGGGAATAAAATAATCCTGTATATGTTATTTCTTTCCTTGTTTGAAAACTTTTTTTTCTGTAAATCTCTGTTTGTAATCGTACTTTTACAAGGTTCGTTATTTTCCTTTAATTAAAGAAACATGTCAACGAATTTAAAGTTAACATAGATCTAATAAAAATACTTATTATTACAAACAAAAATTCCATCGGATTTTTTTCCCCGTCTAATTACTTAAAAATGTTTTCAAATCTTGCCGTACTTTTGTTGAAGGTAATGAATTGAGGGAAAAAAACATTAGAAACAAACTTCGTTTTCGGCAAAAATATTTTTATGTTACTTTAAACATAACATTTGGGTAAAAAAGAAAAGTTATGATTGTAAATGTCATTTTAAATAAGACGCAATATGTATTTCACAAAGGCTTATATAGCATGTTGAAATTCACAAATAAACATTTTTTGGAAGTCTTAGGAATTTGCTAGGTAGAGTTTTGGACAACATCGGAGCTGAAATATGTTCTACTAATTATTGAAAAGTAGTTCGGCCAGCTCATTAATAATTTTTATTTTTATTTGTAATTATACAATACTCTGCAAATGCTTTTACGACATATTTATTGGCTTTCAACTGCCTTGCAAGGTAGGATATTATTATTGAAACATGATTATATAATACAGTCAAACCTTGATACCTCTAATTCGAAGGAAGCAGTACAAAAATTCGAGTTGTCGAAATTTCTTGATTAAAGGGCGAAGGGAGGAGGTACTGCGAGTATATGCGAAAAAATAGTGCATGTATCTTTGAAAGTTTAAATTAAACACTTACATTTTCATTTCTTTATTCAAAGGGGAAAAAAAACAGAATCAATGCTGGTTTTCTTTAAATTCAGGTCTTTTTCACGTTCAACTACAATTTCTAAATGAGAAAGTTTTCTAAAAGTATTTTTTGTCATACCTGAACGAGATTCAATAAATCTTCGTAACACATTAGTAGCGGATAAGGCTTCTTTGCTTTTTGGTTTTTCATAAGTTTTGCAAATATCTAATCTCTTCTTCATCCTCTTCAGAAATTGGATCGCAGCGGTAATTTGAGACATGATTTCGAGTGCCCCCCCCCCCCCCCAGCCACTCGGCAACTTCATCAACTTTTAGAAAGTTTTGAAATTCTATTTCATTCAGATTTATCAGTTAAGAAAGCCATCCCCTATACCTCTCCTTAGCATAATCCTTTAAATTTCATCATTTATGTCACATACGATGTCATGCTTTTCATTCTTCACGAACCCAGCTTTCTTAAAGCAATTCTAATCACTAATCAGTTAGGAACTTATCGGAAGGTTACCCATAAACTAGAATGGAAACAAAACATGCACGGTTTCACACATTTTGGAAAAGGGAAAGAGAAAAGGGAATCCGATTGAAAATAAAATGTTTCGAGTTATCGAGGGTTTAAAACTGGAAATTTCGACTTGACAAGGTAATTTTAGCATTGACAATATAGGATGCAGGAAGAGAAAGAAAAATTCTTCGAGATATCGAAAAATTCGAGTTATCATGGCTGGAGTTATAGAGGTTCGACTGTACTTTTTACTTCTTTTTTTTTTTTTGTGAATAGTTTCAAAGCTCTACTGCAACATGATTCTTAATGAATGATGAATAAAATGCAACATATTATGCTTTGAAAATAGTTTCAAAGTTCTGTTGCATTATGTACTCTTCTCAGCAATCCACCATCTCCGTTATATCTTATAAGTGACTAGCTGCGTGATCCGGCGTTGCACAGGCTACCTCTGAACAAAAAATTTGGGAAACTTTAGCGAAAAATTCCTTTGTATAAAAGGAAAAAGCTGTTACTTTAAAAACTTTTATAAAGGCATAGCTGTGCCCCGTGGTTTTACAGGCGTTAATAAGACAACAATCTATTAAAAAACTATTTTTACACTACGATATGATAAATATATAGTAAAAAATTTACACGGGGAAACGCAAAAAAATAAAAAAACCTTTGGGAAAAAAATGAGTAAGACACCCAGTCTTATCAAATATAGATAGATATAATATTATTTAATATAAAGGACGTATTTTAAAGTACTTCTGTGTGCACGACACTTTTAGTTTGATTTTCGTTTGTAGTAGAACGTACTGGTTTTCTGATCTTCATAATGCAACATATAGTTGTCCGTGTGAGAAACAATCCTGACGTAAATCTATTCATACGTGCTTAAATGTTTATCCCTGTGATTTATTAATGGTTACAGCAAACGAAACTTTAATGGGAAATTGTATTATTTTGAAATTAAAAGGTAAATCATTAGGAAATCGTTGAATGCGAGATATAAGCACCGTTTGACCAACTGCTGGATCAGTTAAAACTATAGAAACTATCACATTAACCTTTTAACTGTCATGCCCGAGATAGTCTCGGGCACAGCTGGTTTTCGAAAATGCCCCAGTATTACTCGGGGTATTTTTTTTTTTTTTTTTTGAGTGCATCGTATTGTTATACCCGAATATATATCGGGAGACGTTTATTTCGGCTTCATCTCTTTGTCAACCCGACTGTTTCTCGGGTTTGTGCTTGAAAAAGTGTTGAAAATCAAAATAACTTGACAGTTAAAGGGTTAATACGAAAACATTTAACTTGGAGCCTGGTTCCTTTACAGTGCCCTCTACACACAATTGCCAAAACAATACTTTTAATGAACGCTATCTGTCGAGAAGAGTTTAAACTAATCCACTCGTGCTTTTCGACCATTATTTTTTTAAAAACTATAATAATAACTTCTTACATATACCTTAATGTGATACACTGCGATGCAAAAGTTTAGACAAAATGCAAATACGTGAATAAAAAGAAAACTATTCATCGAAATGCTTTCAAATTTCTACTGCAGGTACAAAATATGGTCCCAAATACGTGTCTGGAGTTCTTATAACTATAACTGGAATCAAATTTTGGATATTACAAAAGACATTATTTTACATTGTTGCAAAAGTTTAGACAATAGTCTGATTTTATGCAAATATCCCCTGAAATGTGATTGGTGGAGGAAATGCAGGACTGTATTATTCATTTATAAAGTGCAGAGATTGCTGAATAAATAATCAAAATCTCAAAAGCTCTTTAGTTCTCGTGTAAAGAAGATGAGAAAGTTTGGAAGCCGAAATTTGATAATGAACCTACTTTATTAATTTTTTGTCTTTTAAATCTTCTCTAGTATGGTAGTACATTGTTTTTTACTTTGTGGAGAGCAAATTCAGACATGCGTATCGATCAAAAAGTCCAAGAAAAATTATATTTCTTAAGGATGAAGGAATTGAAAAAACGGCTCAGACTGACTATTCGCCCCTTAATCCTACAAAACTTCAACTTGGGTTAAAAACAGCACGTGACAGCATAAGTAGGTGAACAACTGAATCGGAATGCATAAAAAAAACAAAGAATTGTGCTTGAGCCTTTTCCAGACAGAGTGTCCCAAATAAGCCAGATTTTATTGGTAAAAGCAGCACAGCATATGATCATTGGATATTTCTCAAGTCCCGCGAAAAGAATTATAATCCATCTAGGCCATCCCAATTTTAATAATTTTTATCAAAGAAAGTACCATTCATTTTTTAGTCACGATGATACATATGCTGCTTTTCACATTAAAATCTGGCTTATTTGGGACACTCTGTCCGAAAAGGTTCAAGCACAATTCTTTGTTTTTTTTATACATTCCGATTCAGTTGTTCATCTACTTGTGCTGTCACGTGCTGTTTTTGACCCAAGTTGAAGTTTTGTAGGATTAAGGGGCGAATCGTCAGTCTGAGCCGTTTTTTCAATTCCTTCATCCTTAAGAAATACAATTTTTCTTGGACTTTTTGATCGATACGCATGTCTGAATTTGCTCTCCACAAAGTAAAAAACAATGTACTACCATACTAAAGCCGATTTAAAAGACAAAAAATTAATAAAGTTGGTTCATTATCAAATTTCGGCTTCCAAACTTTCTCATCTTCTTTACACGAGAATTAAAGAGTTTTTGAGATTTTGATTATTTATTCAGCAATCTCTGCACTTTAGAAACGAATAATACAGTCCCGCATTTCGTCCACCAATCACATTTCAAGGGATATTTGCATAAAATCTGACTATTGTCTAAACTTTTGCAACAATGTAAAAAAATGTCTTTTGTAATATCCAAAATTTGATTCCAGTTATAGTTATAAGAACTCCAGACGCGTATTTGGGACCATATTGTGTACCTGCAGTAGAAATTTGAAAGCATTTCGTTGAATAGTTTTCTTTTTATTCACATATTTGCATTTTGTCTAAACTTTTGCATCGCAGTGTATAGCCTAAACCCTTCTTGATCAAATGGACTATTAAACACAAAAAGAATATTTCAATTCGAACCAGTAGTTCCCGAGATTAGCGCATTCAAACAAACTATTCAGCTTTATATTATGGTTATAAATGTGTGTGAGTTGTGTAGTGTAAAGAGGACATATTTGCATTAAGTCACCAAGGGAAGGTAAACCGGTATCTAATCCCTTTTTAAAAAAAATACTGCGATTAATCATGACAAGATTTCTGATGCTGTCTTATTTTTAATAGGCGTGGCTCAGTCCTTCTGATTCAATTCTTGTATTAACCCGTTACCGCCCAGTGGGGAATTTATAGATCACCTCTTTTCAGACTCCTCACTGAAAACTATACCATTTTGTCATTTCTTATTCCTTTTGGCTGGTTTCCAATTGAAGGGCCAGAGGGGGGGGGGGGAGATGAAAGTGACCAAAAAGCAATTTCGAGAAAAACGAAGAACAAAGTTTGATTTCTCGTAGCTCCTCGTGTAGTTTTTCGAGTTTTCATGCACATTTCCGTCGCTTCTCATCTTTTTTCCCCCTTGTTGTTCTACCAGATGATACTAGTCCTTCATAGTCCCTAGATAGCGCTAATATCTCAAAATTGACGAAAAAGTGACTTTCATCTTTTTTTCCCCTGGCCCTTCAATTGGAAATAAGAATAAGAAATGATAAAAAGGTATAGGAGTCTGAAAAGAGGTGATCTACAAATAGATCACTGAGCGGTAACGAGTTAAGTGTTTAGATAAATACCCTTAAGAAAGTCACCAGTCCATTAATCCTGAACTGTTTGGGCGCAAATACCTCTGTTGCCTCGCTTAATTACACTCAAACAGAGCTGTCTGCCGGCAAATTAGTGGCCATCGGAAGAAGTAAAAATCGTGGGAAATTGAGCACCGGATCTCCCTAACTTCCCGGGCATCGGTTCCTTCTCGATTTAACACCACACGGACACTGGGGCGGAATAATACGCATTATCGCTCGCACATCACCGTGGCCTTAGTTTTCCGCCATGATAGCTGACCCCGAATTCAATTTGTTACCCGGGGGAGAGAGATCGCAGCAGATGGTCGGATTCAGTCGGAAGGGTGTTTCTCTAGTGTTCCTTTGTTTCTGTGATCTACAGTTTGAATTCCGCTGCGGCAAAAGAAGTCCGCAAAAATAGGGTTGTGTCATTATTAGGAAATGACGGTGGAGTCAAATATTTATTTATCACATTATAATAAGGGATAAGGTCTTATAGTATTAAAAGCCAAGTATCTATGTATCTATCTAAGTCGGTGTCCCTTCTCCTGAACATCAGGAACTAACCTTGGAACCAGGTATCGATTGATTCGTTATTTTCCGTACATTATGTTTGACTAATTTAGATAATTGCACGATTTTAAGTAGCGAAGATATCAATTAAAAATTTCTTCTTCTCTTTATATTCTAATTTCAAAATTTCGGAGTATGATTAGCAAGTGGCCAGTAATTTCTCAACGCAGAAGTATTGGAGAACAGATCTTTCGAGTGGTTAAAGTACATCATTTTGTCATAGTAGACAGTGGAAAAAGTAGAGCTTAGGAAAGGTGAGCTGCTGAAAGAAATGACCTACATAAAACTAGATACCACAAACTTGAAAACGTCTTTTCAAACGTACGTAGCGGCCGTTTTGCTGTGCTAAAGTTTTATTTTTATCAAGTTCTTTTTATCGTCGGGTTCTAGTGGAGAACAGAGGGTTGTAGTGGAATGTAGGAAAATTGTCACTGAATTGGGTTGGGTTACTTTTGTTGTCGTTTTGCAAAAATATTTCAACGATAATCCACGGCAATTACCCTCCCCTATTACCCGAAAAAAAAGGTAAACATTTTAAATGTCGGAGGCCAACATACCAGAGGAGCACTAAAAAACGGCCGATAACCTTTTAAACATTTTCGTTAAATAGCCAGTTTTTACATTTCTGCACATTAATTTAAATTAAACTTTTCTGATGCATAGTAACTTAGTACTAAGGGCCATCCAAACACAACGGAAAATCCGAAGGAGTTCTTTGATGAACCAGGGTAAATCCCGAGTAAATCCTCTATGTGTATATGGTGAACTTTGTTGAGATATTTTCGCGGTTCTCTGAACCCTCTTCTTTTAATGTTTTCCTTTAGGAATTTCCTTGAGGTTTTCCTTAGAGAAACGCATTCGGATTTTCCGGAGCGTGTTATTCCCTTTATAGTCATTCAAAGATAGAACACATTTTATTGGAGCACTCAGTAGATCTGAGGGGTGTAGATGCAAAACTCACATTCTACACTTTTGCTAACTTTCGGGAAATCGCACAAAACTTTTTCATATTCATGGCCTCCGTAAAAAGTTTTGATTTCTTTTAGTAATTGGGTGATTACAGCATAAACTGTTATATTAAACAAAAAAAAAAATCTGGTATGGACCCCACACTACTTCCTTTTACGTGTAAATTTCTTAGTAGTTGCCTTAAGTGTTAAAAAAAGTGCTTGGAGTGAGCAAGGTAACAATTCAAATATTTACTCCCCTAATCTGCCACGAAACAATGCAAAAAATATTTTACAATGGTTATTTTTCTAAATATTGCTGATTTTAATATCATTCAGTGAATTTTTCGCAAAATATCGCCAATAGCGCCAAGTTGAACCCAAATTCAAAAAATAATTTTTTCGCCAAATGTGTCGCCAACTTGGCGATATGTCGCCAAGTTGGCGTCAAACACTTGGCGACCAAAAGCTTGGCGACATGTCACCAAGTGGTGGCGCCAATTCATATCACTTGAGTCTGTATTGAAATTAACATTGATTTACCCCAAAAAAGGGGTAAAAGACCCCTTTAGGAACATTCGAATGCAATCACAAGGGGAGGTGCACAACTAGACCCCCCTCAGAGCCTACATACCAAGCTAGAAGTTTCTACGGCATATAGTTTTTGAGTTATTCGAGTCACATACGCACATACATCCGCACATACACCCGCACATACATCTGCACATACGTACATACAGACGTCACGAGAAAACTCATCGTAAAAAACTCGGGGGTGGTCGAAATTGATTTTTCGGCTGTTTGTATGTTGTTAGGTACATATGCACGTGCTGACAGGTCGAAAAAACTACGCGACATTCATTCAGGGGTGAGCAAAGTCAAAATTTAGACCGAAATTTGAGTGAAATTTTTTTCGTGATCACAATACTTCCTTTACTACGTAAAAGGAAGTAAAAAGAGTTAGAAAAACTTCGTCATTTACGGCGATTTTTTCTTCACTGGGTCACGGGTCAGGAACTGAAATCTCAAAAAAAATTTTGCCCATTGAACAAAAATGTTTACTCAAATTTTTCAAAAACATGAACCGGAGCATTTTTCTCGTGGCTATATTGTTAAATACGAGGAAAATTTTGTGACATTTGAGGATTCAAAAAAAGAAAAAACTAATATGTTACACTTAGTCGCATACATTTAAAATTCCGTATGACTCAAAGCCAGAAAAGTGAACGAATAGCGTAAAGTAGATTGAACTGTGTAATTATCAATTTTGAGCACGCTGGTAGAAAATCAAATATTTAAGTATGTCCAACAGAACGGTTTCCCATTGCTCGCAATTACAATTGTGCGCGATCGTTACCCTAATTGATTAAAAGAACACCTTTCGAGTTCGCCACGAACTCCGTATTCCACATATGTAGAATCGGTCGCACTCTCTTAACGAGTCGTGATGGATGGGTCGTTGGAGCGACGTGAGTGGGGACTCGTGTGAGTTAGCGCGGGAGTGATTCAATCAATTTGGCGAGGCGCTGTAATGGCCGCTATAAAACAACTGTCAAGAGCCTCGCACTTAAGAGTAGATAATCTTCCTGATAATGTGTAACCAATTACGAAAATACGCCCGCACGTGCTGCTGGGGGTTGCCATGGAGACGCCTGGCGACACAGAAAAAGAGCGCGGGGACGGAGAGAGGGCTGCGGTCTGTGTCGCCAAATGGAAAGCAACGGGTCATTCTCGAGATTTTGGAAAAAAAAAATTGAACTTTCTGTCATCTTGAAAAAGTTTTGGGGTATTGTCTAACCACCGATGAGGTGAAAAGGCGAACATCCGGTTTACAGGCGAAAGCATGTATGAGCTTTTAGGGATGCCAGTTTTTTTAGATGTGTGTCAGTCTCTAAATTAGTTAGAGCCGCCGTATAGGCTATATAGGGGGCCTTCAGTAGAGTTAAGGCCCCTATATAGACTATATAGCGGCTCTAGGTAGAGTCACTCTGAAATGAACTCAAATCAAATATTTACTTTCCCCCTCATTTAGTCAGACTCGTCAATACATTTACATCCATCGATGTGGTTTCACCTGAACGTTAGACCGATTCCAAAGCAGCCGTGGGCAGACAGTATTGATACTAGTGTCACATGATGCATAAAACATCTCTGAGCTTTATCACAACTAGAATTACTGCTTGACGGAGTATTTTAAATTTAACTAGAAATTTCAATGGTTTTGATGCCGCAGTTATTTATTTATTTCTGGCGGAATTTGTGCATTTTATGGAGCTTTGAGAAACGAATAAGGGGTTAAGAGTTTTGAAAATTCCACATCATTACGTTACAGGGGGGCAGCAAAGCGGGACGTTTTGGGGTTAAACTAAGGCCCCTATATAGACGAGCCGGCGCATCAAGATTAAGTTTGACCACTTTGGATCCAGAACGTGATTGAGAGTTGTCTTTTTCGGTGAGTGGTTGTCTTTTCTGGCGAGTTATTGCGTTTCGGTAATTTTTTCGGTAAATTTAACAAAGCTTGGCAATGTCCCGAAACTTTTTCTGGTAACCCTAGCGCCGCAACAATGAAAATTGAAAGTCAAAGTTCATAAATTGGATCCAAAGTGGTAAAACTTAAGCTTGATGCGTCGGCCTGTCTATATAGCGGCTCTAGGTTAAACTAAGGCCCCTATATATACGAGCCGGCGCATCAAGATTAAGTTTCACCCATAGAGCTAGGAGTAGATCCCTAGCCACCATAAGAGCTATTCTTACATCCATGGTTTCACCACTTTGGATCCAACGCGTGCTTGTGTGTTTGAGAGGTTGTCTTTTCTGGCCAGTAATCGCGTTTTGGTAATTTTTCACTGTGAGCAATTATTAGCGGCACGCGGATTTGGCAAAGCTTAGCAATGTGCCAAAACTTTTTCTGGTAACCCTACTCCGCAATAATGAAAATATGAAAGTAAAAGTTAAGGAATTGGATCCAAAGTGGTGAAACTTAGGCAGGAATTCAAGTAAAACAGGCCATCGCAAATTACAATTGTGTAATAATGGACTAACTGTAACTGTGTTATAGGAGATTAACGGTAACCGTACTCGGAGCTCACGAGAGTAGAAGAACAACACGACGATCGCGAGACGCTTGGCGTCGTATCATCAGTGCATGTTAATAATGTCCTAATATAGATCTATGTTCAGTGTTTATGTGAATTGTGTTGTGGCCGCTATTTAGATGTTAAATAAAGTCTAGCGTGCTAATGGAAACCGTCTCTGTGCTTCTTCATCACTAGTAGACAAACATAACATGGTGGCAGCCGGTGTGTGGTGACGAACTGGTTTTGTTTTTGAACTGGATGACTGTTCTTCAATAATGACTGTGATTTAAGACTGTAGCGTTGGAATAATTAAACATCTTGACTGTAAAGTAAGTGAAAGAACATTAATTAAATCCTTGTGCAGTGCTTGAAAACAAAAATCATAGTCGTTAAAAATGACAGATGCATCGCGGAATGAAAACGAAATCATGCCGAATAAAGAACACCCCACCTCTCCCGCATATCATGTAACTCCTCCAGAAACATTTTCATTTTCTGCACCAATTCTTTGGTTGAAATGGAAACAGCGTTTTGAACGATTTCGTTTCGCTTCTGGACTAAATAAACAGTCGGGCGAAGAACAAGTTAATGCGTTAATATATTTTATGGGGGACAAAGCCGAAGATATATACACATCTTTTGATTTATCAGACGAAGAGAAAATTGATTTTGAGCTAGTGGTGAGGAGGTTCACAGAACATTTTATTGTAAAACGAAATACAATCTTCGAACGAGCACGATTCAACCAGAGAACCCAAAAAGATGGGGAGTCTGTAAATGAATTCATAACAGATTTATATGCACTAGCTGAACATTGTGATTATGGACCGCTGCATGATGAACTGGTACGAGATAGAATCGTCGTAGGGATTCGAGACAAGTATCTAAGCGAAAGACTGCAACTGGACGCCGAACTTACACTAACCAAAGCAATAGAAAAAGTTCGATTGTCCGAATCCGTCAAAAAACAACAAGAATTTTTGACACGTGAAAACCCATCATCCGTGCAAGAAATTTCCGGCAACAAACAAAAATACAAGAAAACAGATTACTTTTCGAAACAGAAAACATCGGTTCATAAGGGGTCAGATAAAACCAAAACAACCGAAAATTGCAAATGGTGTGGAAAACAGAAGCACGAAAGAAAATTCTGTCCAGCAAAGGAGTCTCTCTGTCGAAAATGTAGAAAAAAAGGACACTGGGAAAAAGTTTGTTTATGTCCTGCGAAAAGAGTAAATGAAATTCACAATGAAGTTGGCTATATAGGCTTAGTGGAAAATAAACAAGATTGTGATGAATGGGTGGTCCCTATCAAAATATTGGGAAAATCGATCAAATTCAAAATTGACAGTGGTGCTGATTTTTCTGTGATGCCTAGCGATATTGTACGAAAAGTACTGAAGGATGCTCGTCTTTTGAAGACTGACAAGATAATTTTTGGTCCCGATAGAACACCTCTGAAACTAATTGGAAAATTAATTGAAAACATCGAATATGACGGACTTAGCTGTGTAGAAGATATTTACGTCATAAAGGATCTTCAAAATTGTTTATTGGGGAAACCTGCAATCAAAGTTTTCGGACTAGATCCTAACATAAAAGCAGTACAGAGCATAGGCAGCTGTAATCCTGTTCAGGAGTTCCCTGAGCTGTTTCGGGGACTAGGACAGTTAAAAGGAGATTATCATATAGAATTGTCTGGTGATGTAAAACCTTACGCACTCACATCTCCACGTAGAATTCCAATACCGTTGCTAGAAAAAACAAGACAAGAAATAAAAAGAATGCAAGCCATGAATGTGATAACACCGGTAGAAAATCCTACAGATTGGTGTTCACCAGCAGTGGTGGTGAAAAAAAAAGATAGAAATGTTCGAATATGTGTAGATTTAACAATATTGAACAGAAGTATTCGGAGAGAATATCATCCGTTGCCAACGACGGAATATAATTTATCTTTATTGGCTGGAGCAAAGATATTTTCCAAGCTTGATGCAAATTCGGGATTCTGGCAAGTACCTTTAGATGAAGAGTCTTCTTATCTAACGACTTTCATCACTCCCTTTGGAAGATTCCGCTTTTTAGCCTACTTTCCCGTTAAAAATAAAAGAAAGACGAAAAAAGTATTAAAAGTAGCTTAATGCATCTAAAAAATATCGCCAAGTCCAAAAAATATCGCCAAGTCAAAAAATATCGCCAAGTCAAAAAAAAATATCGCCAAGTGAAAAAAATAAAAAGGTAAAATGAATATCGAAAAATTAAAAATTTGAAAGTAGGGTATTGAGATGGGGAATTTGTGTGTCGGTCGGTCGGTCGGTCGGTCGGTCGGTCTGTCCCCCCCTAATAACTTTTGAATGAACAGTCCGATTTGGACAAACTTTTTTTTGTTGGAAAGATCTCGGCGAGTACAGCTCATTCCCATTTTTGATTTTTTGATTTGAACAATTTTTGGTTCAAATTTGAGCCGTTCAAACAACCGGTCCCGCGATACTAACTTTTTAATGAACAGTCCGATTTGAACAAACTTTTTTTTGTTGGAAAGAACTTTTCAAGGAATCTTCATTCCCGTATTTACATTTCCGATTTGAACAATTTTTCGTTCAACATTGAACCGCTCAAGCAAGCTGTCACTCCTAATAACTTTTGAGTAAACAGTTCGAAAAAAAATGACTGACTGTGCAGACGATTTTTTGTTTATTTATTCATTTGTTTTATTGAATTTATTATTATTATTATTATTATTATTTTTGGCAGACGATTTTTTTTGTAACAAAAATGTTTCATTCACGAGGGCATTCTATTCTTTATTTATATTTAACAACTGGCAACGGATTAAAAGTGAAATTCGAGACATTTTATCAACGGACGAGTTTTTTTTTTTTCTTTTTTTTTCTTTCTTTGATAAACTGTGTTTTGATGTACTTTGTACTTTTAATTTTTTTTGAAAACAATTGAGGAATTTTTCTACGGAATAACTGTAACAGTTACATTCTTTAAAAGGTGCGACAAAACTTTATTTATTCATTTATTTACTTTTTATGTGTCTATTTCATCTGATGAGAGGGGTATATTTTGCTTTTAGAAATCAGCTTCAAGTGCTAAAAAGGTATCTTTGACATAATTTTCAGTTTCAGATAATCAAGAGAATATTGATCAGATGCTACAATGCCGATTTCGATGTACGGGAAAGTAGGCTCGTTTAGTTCTTGACAGAACTTCTTGTTACGTTTACCTTTCGGAATTTCTTCAGCGCCAGAACATTTCTAGCGTCGAATGTCCCAGGCTTTAGAAGGCTTATCCGGCATCATATGCAACATGGACGACATCCTGATATGGGGATCCAATCAAAAGGAACATGACGAACGTTTGCGATCAACATTGAACCGTCTAAAAGAGACAGGTATTACTCTAAACAAACAAAAATGTTGTTTTTCTGTCAAGTCGATCAAATTTCTAGGTCATGTTATTGATGAAAAAGGCATACGTCCAGACTCGCAAAAAATAAAAGCCATACAAGATTTCCAACCTCCTACAAATAAGACAGAGCTTAAACAGCTGCTTGGAATGGCCAACTATTTAGCAAGATTTATTCCTAATTTTTCAGACCTCATGGCTCCCTTAATTTCATTACTTTCTTCTAAAAATCAATTTATTTGGGA